>JBBPLP010000314.1:0-27841 GCA_038089875.1 Fistulinella prunicolor
TCATCATGTGAAATTCAAAGATCCGAATGATGGTACACTGATTGGTATCATCGCACGCACGAACTGCGGATGGCGGTGAATTTCAATCCATTGCTTCTTCATCAGATGTTCGACGTAGGAATTAAACTTATGTAAATAAAAAATAGGAACGAAGCAAAGCGCACGTGCCAACCGAGCAATATTTCCTCTCACACAGGGCGAGGGGATCGCGAAAATGTCATATAAAACGGACTAGAGGATGAGGCGACAGTAAGCAGTCGGGTGCATCACACAAACAACCATGCTTTTTTCCGAGACATAGCTTTCACCCTACGGCATCGTTACTGATAGGCCAGGCGTTGAGGTGATACCATATGACCCCGGAGGTAGCAAAACCGTCTCGATACTAGGCCCGAGCAAGGCCAAGGTCGACTCTGACGCTTGAGTGACTTGGCAGTTACCAATATGTCCCGATCCTTGCACGTCATCTGTTGCAATCAACTGTCTGTTTTTCCTAGCAGAAAAACGTACGCAGTGCTTACTTCCGATCGAGGTTGATTCGCGCACAGACTCGTAGTACTAAGCCCCGCCTGAGGGCCGGATAAGATATGTAAGTGCGTTGGAAGATGCACTGACCCGCGATCCAAGTGTTGTTGCCAATCATGCACGCGCACCTAAAATCAACGATACGCTAAGACACTTTTCGGAGTGGTGGGCTGTACACATTGTAGAGAATTAGGTGAAGGCGAACCGCCCGCGAGGTCTGCTACTGACGACGAAGCCACCAGACACTGCCCGAGGACCCTTATCACCGTTCACCTCTGCCCACTGTGAGGTCTTCAAATCCGCAGCGAAGCATGCTCAAGAGTACCTCCGTCACATGCAACCCAATTGACACCTTAAGGGCCACGATGATGGCTACAAGTATGGGTACACCGCAACATGCATACACGTCATTACCACGTCAACCGTCATTTACTATATTCGGATGCCATTAGAACCAGAGCCCTTCTGCAACATCAACATCATATCTCCTTTGTCTCCAGGGAAATTTTAGGTGTCCTCAATCCATCATCTCAAAGGCCCTGAGAACTTGATCCCGCCTCAACCACTTGTCCTCGGGCGTAAAGTACCAGCTCAGCAACGCAAAGAAAGTGATAGCCACGAAAACGACGACACCCTCAATAACACCACATCAGGTTAAGGCGTACCGAGCTCGAATATCACTCACAAAATTGAAAGTCTGCGCCGTGACCGGGAAGTAAAAAGGAGATATAGTCACCTTCGGTCGAAGATCAATGCTAATGACAATCATCATGGTCACGCTATCACGCACCGCAAAGACAAGCGCAATAAAAGAGCCTGCGCAAACATAGAATGGTTTCGCGTATTTACCCAGCCTGAACTGAGATGACTGGAATTGGTCTGGGGTCAGAAAGAGCCGCAGCAGCGCGATAAGCCCGTATGATGCTACGAGTGGAACAGCACCGGCCGACAACAAGGACGTGAATGCAACCTGACTGGGCAAGATCGTGCAGAGAATGGCCGCGGCAAAAATGAAGATGACAGTCACCGCGTTCCGGGGCTGTCCCTGTGCATCGACTTGTGCGATCCACTTAGATAAGGGAAGTACACCATCCCGAGCGACGGCAAACACCAAACGCGACGCGGCAACAATAGCTATCGTTGTGTTCTGAGCGAATATATTATATGGTTCAGTCAGAGTGCGGACTAGAAAATCCCTTCATACCATTATGAGACCGAGGACAGCCAAAACTGTCATGAGGATACTAGCTTTTTTCCCCAATGCCAAGGCGTAAATCTGGACAAATGGCTGCGGGGCGTTAAGAGCAAATACGGTATCAAGATCTGGCGTGCAGAATAAGAACAAGATGACGGTCATGAAACCGAGCACCGCTGTTGCGATAACACCCGATAGAATGCCCCGCGCTGCAGTGACACTGAAAAAAAGGGTCAAGAGAGGGAGTGTCGTCGACAAAGTGCATACCTGGCATTCTGTGTTTCTTCGGCAATGTGACCTGACGCATCGAATCCTGTGAAGGATCCAGCACAGAAGAAGCTATCATATCAATTGAGTAATCAAACGAAGAGAAAAATAAAGTACACACAAACATAAGAGCCAATTCCATCCGGCGGGAGCTCCAGTGCCATTATCTAGTTAAGCGTGGGTCAGGGACTTAATATGTGCTACTTGATCTTGACGCACAAGTCATTGTAAATACGTCCGACGCTGATCGAAATCCATACGTTTTTGAGACACCGATTGGTAGCCATGTGACACATAAGAGAAAGTCAAGCATGAGCAACCCAACCGAAAACTTGAAAACGCCGGAATAGAGTCTAGGGGGTAAGTAGTTCATAGCCACAGAAACCAGTAACAAAAGCTCCGAGAGTACCCATGTGAAGGCACGCCATTTAAAGTTACTGTTATCAACACCGCCGGGGAAATCGATTTCCCAAACAACCAGTTGAGAAGCGATGTAGTTGGCGTTGACCTTTACCAGAATGAGCATATTCTGACCTCCTGTTCAACGAATTCTAGGCTCACTTGACAAATACTTGCAGCAGCAGTCATCCAAGCCGTGCAAGCCCACCATGCGACTAAAAAGCCAAAAAACCTTGCGTATTTTGGTCCGGCACTCCCCGCAGCCCACATATAGATGGATCCACTGAGCGGCAAGGCCGAACAGATTTCCGCAAGTACCGCAGCAGTCATCAACATAAAGATGGATGTAACCACGTAGGATGACCTTCAGGACAGTGTTCAGAGGATGCGCGAGGTCTCCTTCAGAGGATTTGATACCATATAGCAGCAGGACCTCCTGCCTGCAACCCTATAAAAAATAATGGGCTGAAAGAAGGGGTAGTTATTACTATAATTCTTCTGATCGGCGAGTAGTCCGTACCGAATGTATCCGATGAAGTCTAAAGATACAAAGCTAGCAGCAAAGCTTTCGATAAGATGCCAACTACGATGGAGTTGCTAGAGTGCACGTTATCGAATGATTGATTAACATGGATGGTATGAGAATTTCCCTTACCTGCTGGTAACCAAGCCGTGTCTGAAAAGCAAAGTGGATAGCAGCACGTCAACCCACAAGGTTACCCCGTCTCGAATGGTGTATTACCAGTTGTAAAGCATCTCTATCTGCAGTAGATCCATACTCCGATTTGCTGTTTTCAACGGCTGCGCGGCCATCTGTGCTGGGCTGATCAAGACTCGACATTCAAAGGTAGAAAAAAAAATGCAAGCGCTGGTGGCAGTGAACGATGCCAGCACGTACGGTATATATACACGGTGGATGCATGTAAAGCATCCGTCGGCATTTTTCAAAAGATTAAATGTTACAGTGCATAAAAATAGGCCCTTCGCCGAGGCTTCACATAATAAGTAATGCCCGAGGCATCAGAAAACACCAAATTTTGCGTAAAGATCATGGCCACGAACCTCTTATAGATGTCGCTCCCCAAACGATAATATCACATCTAGTGTTTAATGAGCAGTATCAGTGCTAAATAGGTATGCATCTCAATATGCATGCGGCCGTCAGAGTCACGGGGAATGTCTTTTCTTCATTGATCACATAAGATAACGAAGAGTCGAGTGATTGATCAGTACCAACACATGGAGAAGCAATAGTCGGAGGGAGGCAAAGAGGCCGGTGCGCACAAACACCGGATAGCAACAAACCTCGTTGCTCCTTATATCGGATTATTGATGTCGGAGTTGATAATAGGAACGATCACTTGCGGGTCTGTAAACTACATACCGGGAATCCTGCACGGACTTGTCAAGATTGAGTGCACAACGGAATCCAGCGTGAGTCGTATGTCAGCGTCGCTCAGTAAAGTGGGCGATCATCAATATCCTCATACCAGTTAACCAAGCGAAGGCGGGAACGGCAAACGAAAAGAGCACAAGGATGGATTGGAACGTCGCGGGGTAAATTGAAGTACTGGTATGCTAGACTATAGCCACTACAGGCAAGAAATGTGATGTCGTCTACCGAATCTAATCCACGACCATTCACGACAAGAGTTTCATCTTTCGGAGTCGTCTGCCTGACCATGCCGGTATACTAGATTAGAAGAGGATGCAATAGTAGATGGATCGGGGTGCACAGTACTATTCTGTATTCGTTGGAAGGTACATACCGGAGATGCGAAGATTATGAAGTCTTTTGTATCGATGGCAAGACTCGCTCGTGAAGGTTCAAAGTTGTGGCGGCAGGGCACCGTGCAAATGCGATACTCGACCATGGCGGTCCCCCAGAATCTGATGCACTGCATGATGTATTGGGCTCCGGCTGCGGGGTTCTTCGTAGATGATTTCTCTGCAAAAAGGTGTAAGCGAGAAAAGTGGGTATTCTAAGCGATTTTAGCATGCACAGGATCGGTGATATAGTTCTTGATTGCAGTCTCCAGTTCTTTGAATGTACCGTTCTGGGAGATACTGAGCGCTTCAGTAGTGCAATTTACTCGTCCTTGCGGCGAAAGCTGGACAGTGATGCGTCAGACACCTTATCGCCAGTATCGTGCCTGACTTGGGATGCGGGTCGTCTGCCTTTCGCTTCGTGTACTTCTTTTCTTCTGCTTCTCCCTTCTCGCATCGTTCAACCTTCGCCTTATCAGAATCCTTTTTCAGCTCCGACAGTGCGGCGAAAAGTACAGAGGACCTCACCGATTGCTGTGTATTTCTTTTCTTCTTCGCCTTCTGAAATATACGAGATCGAATTCGCGCGCACTCGGCCTGCAGACTCCAGAGTGGTGCGGGTATGCTTACACAGCGAGCATTTAAATTATGCACCTTGTTGTTCTTGGGCCCATAGCAGTTCGTTCGACAATGCTTCTTTTGACATTGACATCAGTTGGTCGTAGGTCGGCACCATAGGGTACAGTGTAGGGGCGGAAAGCATAGTACGAGCGTGAATGGAAGGCTCTTCTCCGAAACCAATGAGGTCTTCGTGGAGGGCTTCGACCAGTTCAATTGTAAAGGATTGCTGTGAGTGTCCACATCTAGATCCCGCATGGACACAAACTCACCATCCGAGTATCCACAGTTTTCTTCATTCACTAACAGTGGCTGCTCGTTGGCTAGTGAAGTCAGTCCAACGCCTTCTTCGAGGTCAGCAGTAGGAGCAATAGGTAAATGATGGACGTCCGAAGCTGGGTGGGACGGACCCTAAAATCACATAATTGACAAACGTGATGTCTTTTTTGACGAAAACCGATGGGTTAAGGCAACGGGAACTCGTTTTTGGGACTGTTTTCGGATAAGTTGAACTTAAGTTCTGGAGTAATATGGCTAGCCGAGCCACTTAGCCATTTAAACGAGTCAACTAAACTTGGTCCGCGACCACCGTTGTACCAACAGAGTCGCGTCCCCAATCGCCGTAATTCCCGACAAGACCACCAGGATGACTATCTAATATCATTTCCAGTCAGGACAAATGCTCGAAAATCGTGCATATCGCCGAGACGCTAGCGAATCAACTTGAATGTGGGATGTTGGAGTCGCACAAACCTACTATGTGCTACAATGTGGACACGATCTCACAAGCCGCAACTTCAATCCCTTGAGATTTTCCCGGACATGAAACGCATGCCTGTGAGAATGAGAAGATCGTGGCGCATCGCAATTGAGTGCATGGTTGGCAGTGAGGTTTCCATCAAGTTTGATATGGAGTCGCAGCGTATGCTTCCGATTTTCCCACAGCCCGTGTTAGACCGAGACAAACCGACTACACTATCCATTATTAGGGGAGCCTCACAAACTAACTTTTCCCACTTATTGTAGGCGATCTCAGGCAATATAATATACATTTCTGCGTTATTGCTACTTGTTGATACAAGTGTCCGTGTATTCTGCGCGGTCCCAATTCAGGTCAAAGGAGTCGATGAAGTCGTATGGATCTAAACCAACCATAATCAGTTCCCCCAATCTCATAGTACGAGTCAATCCCCACGATGCAGGTAGTGGGGTTTCCATCGTCGGACATTTTGTAGACGCTCAAGACGTTCGAGCAGACTCAAAAAGATGGTTTGTGGTTTGGACAATGCTATGTATCAATCTGAATACTCTCGAGCACAGAGGTCCGACCAGCGGGCTGCCTAAGTAAAAGTACTAACGGGTATATTCAACAACCAGATGATGTATATATAACATTGAGCGAGTAGGCTTTCGCTGTATCACCAAAAAAATGAAAATGTAGGGTTTGTACCAAGGTTCCGGTATCTTAAAGCGACACTGAAAATCGGGACGACGACAAAACGGGGACTCGGCTCTTCTTCCCTAATCCACGAAGGTATGTGATACCGAACTCTGAAAGTGAAGGTATGAGGCATGTGCCTATCGTAGTCAGGTCAACCTTCGTTCAAACGGTTGGCCACCGCGGTATAGGATGGATCAGTTTTGATGTATTGCTCAATCTCGGATGCTGTAGTTTCCAGGAGCTCAGGAATCGTTGATTCTAGCCCGAATCCGGTTTCCGCTATTGTGCCTTCAATCAAACGAAAGATCGGGAATCCGTGATACGCACCGGAAACGACTACGTGTGGTATGTTGCAGTTCACTAAGTCCACCAGTGGTTGCACGCAGTGTTTCCGAAGAAAGCTGGATCTCTGTGGTTCTATGATCGACCTTGCTTCCTCTGGACTCTTGACCACAACGCCATCTGTACATAGCGTTACAAGCAGCATCCTGTCCAGTAGGTCGACCTTCGTCAATACAACAACAACCGGAACTACAGTCGGTTGTTGGTATTTCAAACACTCATCAAAGTGCGATAACTTAATATACGTACCATCACCCAAAATCTCTTTTCTGCTTCGCAAGATTTCCTCAGTGCCAGCCTCGAGGAACCGTCCATTGGCATACGGAACTGCAACGCACACCCTGTAAGTCATTCATTCAGCTGCGTTCCGATCCACGAGGCATTGCGAGTCTCACCAAACGGCGTGCAGTCTATCCTTCAGGTCTTTCATTGTTCGGCGTTGGCTGATGAAGTGTTTGACTTTGTCGATGGTAGTATTTTCTCCTGCCTCGAATCCAAGGCTGTCGTGGAGAACAAAAGGCATGTTACCACCAGCAACAAATTCCCGGTCAATGTTAGCGTGCCCTCGTGCAGTTCCAGAAACGTCCTGGGAGAAGGGGCATATGCGAACGCAATTATCTGGGATGAAGGTTCAAACACACCACTTCTGTGATCCCGAACCCTTTTTGAATAAGGGTAGATTTACCATCGCCGCTCTAGGATGTCACGGTTGACTGTCAGTTATCGGCAGTTGCCGTGTATGCGGAATAAAAATACATTTCCTATGACCAGTACTCGGAACCTTCAAGGGATCGGCTCGGTGTGATGATCAAAGAGTATTAAGAGCACTCACCGAGGGCATATACTAAGGACATCATCGGCAATGGAGATGGTGGTTAAAGGGACTTCGGGCAGACTTGCGCTGGCAGCCGGGTTTGAACAAGGAACGCTGATAGTGACCATATTCTCGTCGAGTTTGTAGCATACTTTCAAAGATCAACGGGAATGTGCTCTAGAAATACCGAAGCATAGCTTACCTGTCTTCCCGTCCCTGCTCTCTAGCACTTTAGTTTCAACTTCGCGCAGTTCCACGGTGAGAGAGGGATTTTGTTGTTTCCCGCGCATTGGCCATGATCGATATCGTATCGACACGGACAGTCTATCCTCGGTGGGTAGCTCGCTGCAAATAAATGGTAAAATTTCAGGTTCACGTGTTGACGTGGACCGGACGTCTCACAGAGCGTCATCAAAGACTTCCTTATGCTCACCACCAGGAGAGACCTGTACCCCAATTTCCTTACTGAAGCACCCAGACTGAGTCTTGAACCAGATGTAGTCTATGGGCCTGCCAAATTGCTGCGGAACGCTGAGGGCGATGCCTATGAAGATGATCAGGTCTACGTTGAATGATGGGCATGCGAGAACGAGGATTTACTTGAGATGCAGATGCAGTCCTCGGATTGTGTCTGTGTGCGCGACATGGCGTCGTCCATGAGCCACTCTGTTATCAGGGGGTCCGTATCCTTGAATGTAGGCGTTGAGCACTGGGAGGGTAGAGGGTAGACATAGGGCAAGGACGTAAGGTTGCCACGATTTCATAATGATGGATAAGCGCTTGATCCAACACGTGTTCATTCGTAGGAGTAGAGCAACTCTAACAATCGAGCGATGGCATGGACGGCCGCGTTCGCTAACAAGCAAACATCGACACTTTCCGTAGTGTTTGTCATGTGGGCGTTGGAAACAACTGCTCGCTTCGTCCTCGACTTCGACATCCAAGAAGGAACAGCGATAGGGCCCACGGGCGCTCCAGCAAGAGTTCTTTTGATCACCCTATCACCCCGGGCCGCCATACCGATGCGACTCAAATTGTGTACTTTTCCACTTTGAATGGCGCGCTCGTCCTCCGAGGGTCAACGCACCCAAGATGAAACTCGTTTACTTCAACAGGAGGCCTCGTTACTATCATTATTATTATGATCGTGTGGACCAGATCATGTCACATAACGATGTAGTAGGTTCAAACGTTCAACAACGTTGCGGGCCACGAGGAGGTTGGAACCGCTCTTGGGCGAGTGCGGTCTTGCGTCAGGCCTCGGATTCCAGGCACTGCATGACGTATGCGTAGTGAGCAGACCAATTTTGCGACACCATTAAAAACAAAAAGCTCGCTGCATAATCCCTGGCGATGGGATAGGTTATGAAAAGAAAGAGTGTGTGTTGGGGGGGGGTCGTGCCATCGCTCAGTGGGAAACTACCCGGCTCCACGGATTCGCATCCCTTACAGACCCTCTGGTTCAATCAGCCGTTGGAGAGTTCTGATCATGATGTTACTATAGAAGGGCTCGAGCAGCTATAGCCCTTCGTGGTCTGTAGCGCCTGCTCGTCGTTTCCGAGTTTGTGCGTCCTAAACGCATTCTATTCGACAAGAAGAGCTCTTGAACTCCGCGATTCGACTCAGTACCTAACGTATTGCACGATTCATGATGGGTCGTCAGTAGGCTACTGAAAGGAAAAATAGGATTTTTTTGTGCGTGCGGAGGAATGCGACATGGATGCGTAAGCAACGAAAGGATGTTGTACATGAATACGACAGGGACGAGACGTCACCTGCATCAGTCCAACTCCAACACCGTGCCGCGTTGTACGCTTCCCCAACCTGTCGTACAGTATCAGCAACTCACGGACACTTATACGCCGCAAACAGAGGCGGGAAAATGGAAATGGAAAGAAGGCAAACAAACAATAAAACTCACCCACAAGTCGCCAATGTTTCTCGATTCGTCGTGACAACGCAACCTTTTCACCAACCTCGGTGCATGCGGGCGACGTGAGTTGGATCTTGGCAAGGTCACCTTTGACGCTCAACACTCGTCCACCCGTAGAGGTCGAGCCAATGTTGATGAGCAGTAGTTCGTTCTTGGTCAATTTGGACACCTTGGTTTGTTTCTTGTCTTCCGTCCGGACGCCGAGGAGTCGACGGAGTAAGAAGAGGCTGATTTCGAGTTCTGGACACGGGCGTGGAAAAAGTCTCGGCATTGGAGCGGGTAAAGAAGAAGGAAAAAGTCGTACCAGTATACACCTTGGGAAGCTTTCCGACTGCACCCAACACCTGTCCGACTAACCGATCTGCACGGCAGAGCGTTGGGTCAATCTTGGTCCCGACACCGATCAGCCCGCCGGGAACGGCGAACGAAAGGTGGTTGCTCTCAGCGTGCAACGAGACGATCTTGCTAAAGATCGGTTTACATCTATTTCTTCCTGCATTATCCTTGGTTACGATTCCTGGTCTAATCTCGACTTCTTGGCCAAGGTGGAGGACACCGGTGAGGATAGAACCACCGGCAACGCCTCCTTTCAGCTCATCTACTTCAGATCCGGGTTTGTTGACGTCGAATGAACGGATGACGATGAGGCGGGGGTCAGACGTGAAATCTCGGAGCGGAACAGGAATGCGTTTGACAATGTATTCGTTGACAGCGTCAATGTTGTATTTCAACTGCGCGGATATGGGCACGATGGGTGATGACTCGGCGACGGTTCCTAAAGTAAGGAATTCATCAATCATCTATAAAACGTACCAAGAAAAGAGGACCGCCACACCTTTGACAAATGCGGCGATACTTTTCTGATGCTCTAACGCTTGTGCCTCTTTGATCAAGTCGACCTTGTTCTGGAGGATGATGATGTTCTCTAGTTTCATTATTTCGACTGCAGCAAGGTGTTCTGACGTTTGCGGTTGAGGGCAGGTTTCGTTGCCGGCGATAAGTAATAGTGCGGCGTCCATGACAGCAGCACCGTTAAGCATGGTAGCCATCAGAATGTCGTGTCCTGGACAGTCGACGAAGGAGACGTGTCTAATGAGTTTCATGCGGTGGCCACAACCGGGTCGTTCGCAGGGCGGATTGTCCTCCTTGTCGGAGCGATATGATCGGTAGCAGCCTGGTCGTGGGCATGCTTCATTTTCGCATTTATAAATCTGAGATGGGCAAAAGTATGGAGATCAGCGACCGCAAGGGAGTAGAGGGATAGGTATGGAGGAAGAAAAGGTAAATTGGCGGACCTTGGCGTTCGCATAACCAAGTTTGATAGTGATGTTTCGTACGAGCTCGTTTTTAAATCGAACCGTCATGACGCCAGAGATGGCTTTGACGACCGTCGATTTACCGTGCGCGACATGCCCGATCGTACCTACGAGCGCATGGTCAACATTGTCATCCAAAAAACGCGCCTAACAAGTTCCGCCTACCTAAGTTGATCGTTGCCTGTGATGACGCACACGTCAACAGTTCAAGTCAATTCTTTTCTGACAGAAACAAGGTATCGAACGTACCTGTTTTGAGATGACCTCGGGAGACAAGGGTGTGAGGGTCGACGGATCGATGTCGACCTTGGGGACGTCCTCAACGTCGTCATCAGACTCTTCCGATTCGGATTCGTCGTGGCGTTTTTGGTGTGTTTCTTCGTCCGACATGATGGTCTCAGTGCAAGCCAGGCCGAGTTTCGCGATCAGTGATAGATTGCAGTACAAACTCCAGGTGACTTGATCAGAACAAGACCCTCCTCCATTTTGGGGGTTGCGTATTATGTAATATAACTATTTTGGTGTGGAAACGTTGAGGTGACAGGGGTCTTGTGTGCTCTGAATCGAACCGCCAGCACTTCAGCAATGCCGTTAGCAAGATATGTTCTGACTCATTATGACTGCTTTATGCATTCCAGGCTGTCCAGGACATTTAAATCTGCAGAAAATTTCGGCTGATCGATTTAAGACTGTAGGTCAATTTAAAGAAACCCTCGGCATACTATCGAGGGACAGACTCCGAGTTCAAAGGCACCACACGCCCCACGATATGACACCTCATCCAACGGTAATATGATAACAGATACAGAATTTCTGGATTAAATTAGCGGCAATGCCCTGCCTTAGGAGCTCGGGTCAGATAAGCACGCTTGTTTTTTTTTACTTCTAATTCGATTTTATGGTTTTTGAATGCCTCTCGATCTTACTGCGTCAAAATAGACCGTGGGTGAGAAGGTCGATGCACCCGCTGCGGTGCAAAACATGATTAACAATACAATGTTGTGTTGTTATGGCGCCTTCTTGGTCTACTGCGGTATGGAGGATACTTTCTTAACACGTCTTGGACTCCGACGCAGGGAATCCCCACCTGGCTGGCTGCGCAAATTTGACATTTTCATCAGCGACCCGATTGAAATCCTTGAGAACAAGGAAGAACTCAGTTGGCAGTCCAAACGGATGGCCCGATACATGAAAAAATCCAGGAGTTGAAAGAATAATTTGATGTCAATGCAGAACCCCCAGAATAGTTTTAATCTAACATTAAGGAAAGGGGACAGAGATTATCGATCGTCCTGTGATTTGCATGGTCTCTTTATTGAGTGGCCGTATGCTTTGAGACGAGCACGACTCTGGGTACTACGGTAGTTGCATAAATATCATGCATCCTCTGGCGCATTCAATAATATATTCGAAAACTAACTGGAGGAGACTTCCATCGATCGTACACAGCCAAAATGCCGACACCGTCCAGGGAAACATTATTCACGGAAAGATGAAAATAGAACGCCGCTTAACGTGGAAGGGACTCTTTATCCACGCAGCTGTTATGATAGTCGCTTATTTCCCGTGCAGAAAATTCCGAAATGTCGACGTCCACGATTTAACAACCGTGGTACAACAGGTTCGTCCTCGTCAGTGAGGGAAGGTTGGGTTTCGAGCTCCGGGTGCGGAGGGTGCTGCTTGTGCACAGGACGAGAGCGACGCATGACCTTATCTAGTAGGGATCTCTTCCCCCGCTTTTCTTCCTTCATTTTAGGGGGAAACGCATCGGGCGCTGAGAAAACCCGATTAGGGCTGAGCACAGTAACGCAGTAAGCACAAATGAATCATACGTGGCATAGATTCGGCAATGTTGTTCAAGGGCCATGGTGGCACACGCAGCGGTATGGCTGCTGTTCTAGATGGTTGTTCAAGCTGTGGCTTCCCTTGTGGCCGAGATCTGCTATTGAGATTCTTCATGAGGTCGGCTATGCCAAGCTGTGCAAAAGGATCATGATTACGCCAAATAACCAATTGGGTGGTTAGTGGCAAGAGCAATCTGGCTACTCGTCCTACATAATTCAGGTAAATTTAGATGTGTGGATATTCTTTGGAACCCTACCATGAAATTCAGTAGAAAATTGGTCCTGATTCTGGCGAATAATCAAAACGAGCATTTTAAAATAAGCTGATTTGTATGGCTCGAATTTAGGTGGACACGAGGTGAAGAGGTGCAATTTCACGCCTGCTCGGTTGAGCGTTGTTCGGGCAACCTGTTGAGTTGAGGTAAACTAGGGATGCTTTTAGTGGCAGGAGATATCAATATACCTCCATTATTGCAAGTAACTGCGAATATGGATGGTCAGAGAAACGTGCAAATGGCTTACGTTTGGGCAAGGGCCTACCTTTCTGCTGTGCCACTGAATGTCAGCGTCAGACAACAACTCGCTGTAGCGACAGAGGGCTTCCGAAGCCTCTAAGAAATCCCGTAGGGAAGAGAGACGATGAGCAACATCAACTGCGAATTTCTGTACAGACATGGATGCGGACAAATGTGCGTCTGCGTTCATGATGAGAAATAGATCCCCTTGGGAACCGAAAACAAATAATCAGGTGCGATAGCTAGGGACGTGGGGTTTATCAGGGCTTGGGAAGGAGGGGATGCGGGAAAGAAATGAGGGGAGACGTTATATGTACCAATCGTGGCAAAGCGCAGGATTGGAGTTGTATAAAAGCAGCGGTACATTCCGAGAAAGGGCCAGAGTCTGTTGGCCCACCCGATGCGATCAACCTGTGCCCCGTTCCTAAATGGCGTCGGCTACTTTACAATATTCATATGGGCTTGTCCGAATAACAATTTCGCCCGCATTTAGATTAGAACAATGATGATAACTGTGGGATACATACGGCCGCACGGTGGCAATGAAATGATTCCGACTAGTAGCTCGCCTTGCCCTTTGTGACCCCGTGGGAAGAACATGGTTTCACCAATTATGTAATCTGAAAGACAAACAACTTCGCGTCGTTGCCGCGACGTCGAATTAAACGCCTCTAACGCGTGGCCCATCAGCACACCCATGCCATGGAGTCGTCCAGCCACAGACTCCAGGAAGAACGATGCAAACAGCGCGAGCTGCGCGAACAGATCAAGCGTTTGCAAGCACAGCTTGTCGACGTCCCCGACGACGACCCCCGGCTTTGCTCACCAAAGCGCAAGAAGCCGGATGCCACACTCCTAGCTCCCGCGACACCCTCTCCGAGTGAGCCCGACACTTTCTTGTATGGCCTGCCATTGACCGATGTGCACTCTCGATCATAGGGAAGAAAAGGAGGATCGAACAGATTGCCGGGCAGAGACGTAAACCGTGTGCTGTTGGCCATTCGTCCACTTCGGAGCGTCCACGGGCCAACGAGAGCTCGCGCTCCGTCGGTAAAACCGCTTTATCTCCTCGCCACGTGAAACCAGCACCTTCTAATGTACTTCATAAACTGGCCGCCATACGTCCTGGACCCACTAACCATTCCGTTCCGACCCTCGTTGCACGATCGACAGACCTCGCGGAGAAACGCAAGCCAAAGGCACCCGAGCCTTGTGCACAATCGAACCTGCTGAAAGAACCAGGCTTCGGAACACCCATTATATCTGCTTCACGGGAGAGCCCACCACAAAGAGATGAAAATCTCGCGATTGTGGTGGACCTGCGGATGGGACCTGCGGATCACAAACCACCCCTTGATGACCCCTTGTTCGAGCGGTTGGAACCAAACTCTGGCATTCGTCTCTTGTACGTCCATCCCCATCGATTCGCTGAACTTGTTCAGCTATTAACTGCACAATTTTTTTTGACATAATGATAGGTCTCGATGCCTCGCACATGAAGACCTTCAAGAGTATCTCCGCGGTCGATATTACCTCTCCCCTTCGCACCTTTACTCATGTATACGACTTCTCCCGAATAAATCTGGATATGACGTGCCCGTGGAGGGTGACTGGGTAACCATTGCTGTTGTAGCAGAAAGAGGTCCTGTCAAGCACACTCGGGCACCAGTGGATATTGCCCCCGGAGATGATGGACGTGCTTCAGATAATGAAACGGGTGTGTCAATGCCTGGTTACAACCCAGGCGCCCGTAGGCAGTCCGACAAGAACGGCCCAAAGGGCCAAGCGAAACCTCATGGCAAAAAATATGTGAACATGAAACTGATCGATTTCGGGGCCCGATCACAGTCCTCTGCATCTGGAGGGAAGGCCGCGATTAGAGGAGATGCGTTCTTGACCTTGTTATTGTTCGAGTCCGATGGGTTTGATAAAGTCATTGAAGAGAATGGGAGGGTGAAAAAAATTCATCAGGGCGGGAGTAAAGGCGCGTTTGAAGCCATGTCCAAGCTCAAGGAAGGAGACGTGGTCGCTCTCTTGAACCCAAAGATCTTGAAACCTCTTCAGGTTCGTGTGACTCGCTCCCTCGTTGAATCGTACAATGTTCTTCCGTGCTCATCCTTGCTCAGCGCAATGACAAGACACCGCACCCTGTGGATAACATCCTCGCAGTCACACCGGAATCTGCAGCCTCTATCGCGATCATTGGACGGGCTCGCGATCTCGGCATGTGTCAAGTGACCAAAAAGGATGGTAAGCCCTGCGGAAGCTGGACTGACAAGAGGGTGAGCGAGGTCTGTGAGTGGCATTTGACAAACGCCGTCCAGAGGCAACGAGCAGGGAGAGCGGAATTTTCGGCTGGGTTCGTTTATACATCCCGCCTTTTCTACGGTGAAGTAACGGCCATCCTTTTTTCTGTCGTCCAGGACATCCGGTATGATGGCGACCTCTGCCCGCAAGCGTAAGCCTGAATACGACGCCTCCCGTCAGTGGGGTCTCCAGCCCGAACCAGCCGCAGGTAGCTCAGTGTACATTGTCTCAGGACACGTCGTTGGCGGATCCGTGTCGGATATATTTGCGGCCGAAAAATTGGGCAGGGAGGCACAGGAAAAGGCGAAACGGCGGCTCGGACAGGATGCGGACAAGGAGCTGAAGACGCTGCTGGACAGAGACAAAGAAGGGATGAGGGCTGTTACGAAGGCGAGGGAGGTCGCAGCGAAAATGTTGAGGGTGTCTGAGGATGGTAAGAAGAAGGGGAAGGGCAAGGGGAAGAGAGTAGACAAGGGCAAGGGGAAAGCGGTTGAGGGGGAGAGGGAGGACGAGGACGCGGCGAATGCACCTGCGAAACTGGCATACTCTGCGAGTATCATCAAGCATCTGGGCTTCGATCCTGCCGCAAAACCGGGGCAGAAGCGCGCTGAGGATCTGAGTATTCAGAAAAAGGTGCGCGAATACATCCATACGGTGGAAGCGTTTTCAAGACAAGTAATTTTTTGATAGCTGGACGCGCTGGCGGCAGTCCAGGGATCGAGAAAAGACATCAATCTTGCTCGAAGACCGGGAACGAAGATACGTTCTGGCGTATCCGTTCCTGCTTTTATGGTCGAGGAAGATACTGGCGCCGATACAGAGGACTGTGACCCTCACCTGGATGTCGCATCGGGGGAAGAAGAGATGGTCGATCTGGACGATAGTAGTAGTGACGTTTAAATGCTATGGTAGACGTTTGGATGGGTTCTGTTGGAACGGTACATCGAAATACCGCGCGCATCTGTTTGGACATTCCATTCGCCATTTGGGGGTTTTTTTTTCTATAAACCCTTCCTCGTTCGTTCGCTTGTCTCCTGAGACTTTCCGTTCAACAAACACCGCATGAGAGGTAGCACCTATGTCTCGTTACTCTACACTAGGCACAACGCGCTTACTACATTATTACTAGCTGACCGCGTTGCCCTAGCTCTAACTATTTCCTCCCGGTTGACATGTTTTCTGACGGTCTCTATCGATGCGAGGGTTACGGTTGGCATTCAGAGTCCCGCGGGAGTGACTTCCCACTGAGAACTCTCATTGACACTCGGCGTAAAACCACCGTGCCACAATGGATATGTATTGAATGCACTGGAACTTCCTGTAAAATGAGATAGCCACGTCAACATGATAATGTCGTGGTGCACTGTCCTAAGGGAGTGATACTGCCTCTTTTGGTTGCGGCGCCCTGCCATTGATTAATAGGGGGGACGAATAGGGGGGACGGCCATCAGAATTCCTCCATCATATCTTGGATCGATCTACACAATCAAGTTCGCCAGTCACTAGTCACAGACCGCCGCCATCATGGTGGAGCTCTCATTAACCATGAAACGGTTGCTGCGTGGAATTTCTCGTAATTCATGTTCTCGATGAGTCACAATTTATAGGGTTTGCTAAGTTCCGCCCGGCAGGCCAATATACTTATTATTTTCAGTAGCCTGGTAGTTATGAGTCAGGTTAGTTCGAGTTACATTCGTACTACCATATCTCGTCATCCTCGAAAGTTTGTGACCGATGACCTTTCCCAACCTGCCTCATTTCAGGCTTTTCCATTCCATCCTACAAGTTGAAGCTCTGAACAATGCAGGGTCATTCTGCCCTCCTATAAACCTTAAAAGGCAAGCACGGCTACTTAGATGAGGAGATCACGCTGTGCAAACTTGTGAGCACGTTGGGAGGTAGTCCCGCATTGAAACTGGCAACCGATATGATCATTATGAGAAGTTCTCCTACAATAGCACCCCCCTCCCCCCCTTTCCCCTGAAAAAGTACCTGGAGCCTCCCCACCTCAGTCACATCATCCCCCATATATGCCTTTTGTATGTTCTGAGTTTAAAATTCGGGTTATATAAATACTTAACAAGTTGCCAGACTGCGAGACGGACATGAAATAAATACAATAAAAGTCAGTTCATTCCGTATCAGCGCATCTCAATGACTTGGGGAGGCTTACTATTTCAACGAGGATCTCGCAGTCACTGGCACGATTTATCCTCAGGTCCTGATTGACTGCCTTGCTTGTCTTAGTATACTATCGTTCCCGTTCGGATGACATAGTATATATACATACGCACGTCACTGACTCACACAGTGCGAGCCGACGTGGTTTATTGTTCAACGTTAAATTAGCAAGCACGGGTTCAAGTTTCTTTTCTCATGGATGTCCCAATTTCGAAATATTTATCCTGATTGACGGACCCGTAAGTATAATAATAATAGTTTGACAGGCTTTACACAGTGGTGCCGTCCCCGTTTCCTATGTCTAACCATGTATGTCTAGGACCAAATCGTATAAGAACCATTTAGTATTAAACTTAACTATCTCCAGCGTCTGATTCATGCGTCACCTGGTCCAAAAATTCCGGGAGCCGCCACGACCATGCAACGGAAACGAGTTGCAACAGGCGCCTTCTCACGAATCAAGATTTCGACGTTGAACTTCCGCTCTCCGCCGCATCCATGACAGAGCTGTAAAGTCGGAATCTGGGTCTCGGACCCCCATGCATGTGAACTTGGTGAGGATGAGTAACTAGGAAGTGTAATTTTTTAAATTTTGTCACTGACTGATACGCACCGCGGGAATGGGGTAACGAACGACCAAGAGGAACAAAGCTATTCAATCACTACAGAATTGATACGTACAGAGGCCCCCTAGGCGAGGCCCTACAGCTCAAAATGGTACATAAACCCACCATTCAAAATACTAACACTCCAAGACAAGTATGTATAGGTCCAAACTGTACAAAGTATATCAATAATAGATTCGTTACAAGACCGACAACATTCCATGCAACCAGAACCATCATCTTTAAATCGATACTCCACCGTCATTGCACGCTTAAAGGTCTTTCAGCGTCCTGTCAATAGCAATAACATTCCCCGGAGTCAGAGTCAGCCACTGAACCACGACTCGAGCAGTGGAACGAAACGAACATTATGATTCCCATCGTCGAAATCGCTTTCAGAAAGCAGGCGTCCATCCAAAAGCTTCCCCACGTGTGTCGGCGCAAAGCGCATACCTTTCCTGCGGAGGCTTACCAACGTCCTCAAGAAATTCATTGGCGAACTTTGGAACGCATCCCCCATAGGCCGCAAGCCCTTCGGCCGAGCCCTCGGAGGAATAAATCCGTCACCACCAACCTTGATTCCATCTGAGCCTTGCAGGTCTCTCGCATACAGGCAAAGGAAACGACACAGCCGGATGTACGTCTCGAAGTCCTTCAGGTATAGCTGCCCTGCAAATAAGTTCAACTGATCCATGAGCGACGAAGGGGGCGTCCAGTCAGCGGGGACGGCGGGAATGCTGTATAAGGAAAGGTCGTCGCATGCTTTCTCAGACATGGTGATACGGGGTGTATATAGATGGAGGTGAATATTCTCGCTCGATCGAATATGAGGTATCAATCGGTTGACTTCGTAAGGGCTCAGAATGACGAGCACGTCGTTTCCTTTTCTTTTCCCCGAAATGATCCATTGAACAGGGCGTAAGTATTCGTCTAGCTTTCCTGATGAGTTGACGGTCTTCTGAAAGTCCGTCGTTGCCAACACAGAGCGACTCCAAACGTATGCCTCGTTGGTGACTGCAGAAGTCGCATTGAGTGTCGTAAAAACAGGACGGAGAGCGGTGGCGAGCGTAGGTAAGGTGCCTGTCTTTACAAAGGAAGTGATCAGAGGATGGATGGAATGATTCGCTGGTGGCACTTTCGGAGGGCGTTTCACTTGTCGTTCGCGTTCCGCTTCATGAGTGACCTCTCGCTCTTGCTCTTCATCCATGCTCACATCACGCAATGACAAAATCCCGAGCTCGACGCTGCGTTGGCGAATTTCTGCAGGGGCCAGGGAGATAGGATTCGAAGTGTTGTGGGGCCCATAGAGTTCTTCCAACCTCTTGGCTTCCGGCTGGAGCCACTTGTCCGATAGCGCTTTCGAAGATAGCTGATCACCGCAGAAACTGGTCCAAGCATTATATCGGGTTGTATGATCCATCCCTTGTTGTGCCCAATGAGGCGCTCGCTGTTGGATCTCCTCGCATGTCTCACGTATAGCCCAATGTAGAATGTCCGTGGTGTTAATGGCGGCCGAAGAGCCTTTCTCTTTGCCAGCCACAGCGCGGATACCCCGATCAACTTCGAGAGGTGCGAAAAACATGATGCAATGGCCATGGCCGAGCTTCCGCATCCGCATGCAACCTGCGCGACAAGCGGTTAGATTGGCAAAATTAAATAGCCTACCAAGCTGTGCACACCTTGAGTCAATCGATCTTTGGTAACTTTGGGGCCCAGTGTGACCGCAGCGCGGAATCCACTCGGAAACCTGATGTCGGTACCGCGTGTATGAGCGTCATCAAGGTAGACGATGCATTGGTCTAGCTGCTGTGCGAACGACGATGATAGGAATAGTTGTGTACTTCCATCTCGCGTGCGTACGGTCAGCTCATCGTCTTCGTTGAAATAAATTGCAGCAGAGGCTTTCGGACTGATGCCCAGCCATGCCTCGGCCAGCTCATGGTTTTGCATATCGAGCATTTGGGCGCCGACATCCAACAGGACGCGGATTTCGGGCCTCTGTGCAACCAGGATACCGAGGAATTCGCGTGTGGTTCGCCGTTCGCCGTTCTCGTGGGTCATGCACATGTAATGCCTGTTTTCCGGCTGCAAAAGATATGATAGAACCTTGCCATTGGTTCCCCGCTGATGGTAAGGGTCGTGCTGAGTTATGTGCAGGGGTAACAAATATTGACCATCGTTCGTTCCCGAAAATCCTGCCCAAGTGCCAAACATGGCTGAGTCAGCGAACTCGGCAATCCACGAGTTCGTCCTTGGTGACTCAAGTACTCACCGGTCACTAGGCGTTCTTTCTTCTCCGCCAAATCCCAACCTGAACACGACAATTTTGAGGGAAACTCTTTGGCCTCTTTCGGGAATACGACGCTCGAGAGGTAGAAATCAACTGTTGCTCGGTTCCGCGAGAACAGAGGAAACAGGAATGTGTCCCATTGTTCCAACGACTTGATGTTGACGCCACTCGGAGTCTTCAGACACGCTGGCACGTCACCACAGTCCCGAACCCAGAGATCGTAATCTAACGTCGGGTCGTCCTGCTTGAGTAAAATTTCAAAAGAAAGTCTCAATTGTTCTTCACTGAGACCCCCATAGTAATATGATAGACAGGTGAGGATGATGGCAACGTCCGGATGTCCAAACTCGGCCCTTTGTGCTGGAACGTCTTTGGCTCTATAAGGGACCGCAAGCATGGTACGCATCGGCGCGAGGCCATAGTCTACTCGCCACCGTCGCTCCCTGAAAGCATACAGAAGAATGCCTGTGGCCAAGAGGCCCCGAAGCAGTAGTAAACCACCCCACATCGGAGTTTTCCGAGAATACTTCCGTACCAATTGGACATTCTCGGGAATAATATGCTCGCACGATATGAAGCCTCGAATTGCTTCCCTAACGTTCGGGCGGAGCTGTCCAAAGCTAAAGTTGGGAAACAAATCATCCATGATGTCTTGCACTATCCATGAGATTAACTGTTGACCAGCGTCTGCGTGCAAGATACGAAGGTGGGGGAATGATCCGGACGGACCACGCTCATACTCAACTCCATGCGGGAAGAGCTCCCGAAGGGAAAACGCGTATTTATTCACGAGGCCGAGAACCCGTTCGGTGGTGGTCCATCGTTCGGGAGAGCCCTCCACATGCTGCTGAAGGCCGATGGTGTATACCAATTGATACCGAACATGAAGGATTTCATCGCTCTCGTCCAAGATATCTCGTGAATGTGAATGGAGCCATCTCTGAAGCTTCAGCAATAAATCTGCCAGCTGAGCATCTTTTTCGTGGGGTAGTTGCTTCTCCACGCTTACTAGCCTGAGAGATAAAGCGTGTTCCGGATGGACCACCAGAATCCCGCGCTCCTTCATGCATTCCGACATAATTTCGTGGAGAGCGGTCACTTTCTGATGATTGGCTTGAAGTGAACGAGAGAATGGGATGAAGTATATTCGCCTGTTGACGATACCGCCGAGGCGATCCGCAAGAAGGTACAGCATCTGGGCTGTCAATGCTTTCGGAACAATGATGCGGACGAGCTGATTACCATCGGCGAGATCGACGACAACAATGGGGACGATGACAGACGACTTTCCCTCGCCCATATTGAGTTGCATGGCCGTATTGTTATTCGAGCGAGGTTCTATCATCTCATTGGCAACCTCTGCCTGAACACGGCGAACCAGAAAGTCGCCCTGCAGCTGAAACGGATGAAGATCGTGGTATCAGACGTGATATTCATATATAACACGGGTCAAAGACATACCTGAATCAATAGCCAGTCGGGATGCGCTTCAGGGCTCCAACCATCGCAGCCATCGTTCTCTAGCTCCTTCCAGAACTCTTCACGAAGATTACTGAGGTGGAGTCGAAGCAATCTTGTAGCACGTTGTAGCTTGAGCGCAAGCACGGTTAACTTTGTGAGGCACCTTTTCCAGTCATCAGAGAGTACGGTTGGTGAGTTAGATGCGATGAGCCGAAAGAGCACATGTGCGGTAATGCATGGCCATTGACCGGAATGCACGAGAGCCTGCTCACTCTGGCTTCTTGGACCTAGAGCTTCCTTGATATACTTGAGAGCTACTTGGTAGATAGCACTGGACCGAGTATAGTGGACCTCAAGTATTTCGGTAGTAGGCAGCTTCATCGCCTCTTGAGCCCCAGTGGACATCTCACTCGCAAAACAGTCTGCACTCGCGCGGAGGGCCGAAACATATCGTCGTTGAAATGGATTTACCGCGTTCGCTTCAACTGTAGAGATTAGTTGATGCAGCGGGGCGCGCCCAGAGGCTGAAATATTCTCCGGGTCGGCATTAAACCGAGGTAATGTGCTGCATGCCGGTAACGATGGTGCAGGTCTACTGAATAGCCGGTCCACCGTAAATTCCCACGAGGCACAAGAGGAGACACTCTGCGATGGATTGAATGAGTACCGAAAAGTAGGCGTTGGGGAGATTAGGGAGTGTCCGTTTCTCAGGATCTTCTGAACACGAGTAAGGTGCTCTTTAAGCTTGAGATTGCGGTAACAGTGGGTAAAGAGGTTCTGAACTCTAGACGTGAGTTCCGTGATTTTATATGAGTCGGGATTGAGTGAACACCGTGGGGGATTCGCACACGGCCAAGCGTCCGACCATTGCTGTACTACTGTAGCGGTGTCAACTTTTCGTCTGTCGTTATACATTTTGGATTGACGTTTTCGCAAGCTCTCAGAACTTTCCCCTTTGTTTGCAACCTTGGCGCCTTCGGGGCTACGTTCGAAGGAGTGGGCACAGTCAGAAACATAACTGCACAGAGCGGTCGAAGATGGTTGGTATCCTTTTGAAAGATCATAAAGGCGATGGCGCGGTGGATCCTCTAAACAGAACTGTGGATCCGTGGAAAATGCTATGAATGCGGGGACTAGATTGTGAAGTTCTGGGGAGGCATACGCCATAGCGGGCAGTGAGAAGAGTAATTGAAACCATTTCTCCTCACCATCCATTCGCAGGAGATTATATGCCTCGAGCCAAATCAACGGAAGATCTGGATCTAACCACCACCTGTCATATTGGAGGGATAGAGTAGCATTCCCAGAAATAGTCCCCGCCCACGATTCCAACATGTTTACTATGTTGTCCTTATTGTCTGTTGAATTGGTCCTCCGGCGGTAGACGGCAGTCGCTGCGGTATAAGCGCGATGCTCTCCCGAGGTGGCTTCCACCAGGTCTCTGGCAGGGTACCGGACGTCGAGATTTGCTTTGGGAGACTGCTTTGAAAGGTCGAAAGGGAATAGATACGCAGTCCGCCGTGCACTGCGTTCTATCAGGCGCTCATCGTAATGCGGAAAATGTTCCGATAATGTTTTCGATTGGCCGTCGTGGAACAACCCAATTCTTTCATAGTGTTCCTTGATCGCCTTGGAAACCAAGTACAGCCCGTGATGCTGAGAAATCACCGGAAGGTTGAGCCACTTCACCATCTGCATACACTGGAGATGTTTAGGATACCACGTGCGCTCGGGGCACAAGGACGCGATCGAACGAAGGAGCTCTGTGTCGCGAGGACCGAACCTCACAACAGACCAGCAGCTGGCAGACTGGAGTAGAGACAGTGCTTCCTCCGTGCCCGTCCTACTCGTAAGCGGATCGGCGCTACATCCGTTGGTCAGAGCGTGTAGGTAAGCACAGAAAAGCTTGTTTGTCAAACTGGCATTCCCTGCCAATCGACCCAGGACGGTATCAATTCTATATGTCTGGTACGTGACTCGCCGATGGGCGGGACCGCCGGTGTTGATCTCGACGAGAACATGATGTCCGCTCGCCCGGAACGAAACCTCGCCCTCGGGGATGAGGACACATCGTGGGTCAAGTTCGTCGGCGTTGGAATCGTGCTTCGGCCGAAGCACAAGCTGATTGACCAAACCAAACAGAGTCCCGAACGACTGGTTCTCATCATAAAGCATGCCCCGGATATTATGAGATTGGAGGTCTCCATCCTCGTCGACGTAAAAGGAAAGACCATAGCGTGGCAAAATGACGGATAGTTGCAACAGTGACGAAGGCTGGTTGAAATCGACCGGTAACACTGTAACGATGAGATTCTGCGGAGTGTCGAGTGGCTTCAAGAGACCTGAAATCATTTCCCAGGATTTGCTTCGGATATCTACGAGAAACTCGTGGCCTCTATGCATGCGATATTGCCCATCGGTCCTCCAGTTCTCTGATGCACTCTTCCAGAGGTTGTCGAGGGGGCGAATCTCCGTAACAGATGTAGAAAGGTTTAACCAATGAGCATGGCCCTCAACCAATACTGCCGGTAGATCTCCCTCTAGTTTTTCAGGAGGAATGAGCTCGATGACTTCTGAACTGCCCGCGGCCATCGCCCGGATCACGAGACCCTTGTTCCGAAGTGAAAAGTAGACCTGAGCATGCCACTTGAACCCCCATAGTATACCTCACGTCTCAAGTGCGCTCACCTGGTGGTCAGAGATCCTGCCTCTTGTCGAGTAATCCATCTCTGGGAGATCACCCGGCATCACCTCGAGAACTCGCTAAACAAGTCATCAGTAATCTGCGTTGCATTTAGCATGGCAAGATGTACCTCGCCAAATATTAGGTTGTACAGTGGATGACGCTGAATTTCGCTCGGCAATCTCCCCAGCGGCTTCCCGTCGACCAAGAGCGACCCATCAAGCAAGTTAAAAAGTATCGCTTGCGAACTTTGGTTATCTGTCGCCGCGGTCGTGCAATAAAGCCAGCGTGAATTTGGGCTCCGTAACGGCATCCACTTCGAACCTGGACGGTAGTCAGGCCAAACCCAGCCGACCGCAAGGTCGATACCTTGATCGTTGGGGTCTGCCTGAAGAATGTCACTTAGAACACTTTCGAGATCAAGAGAGAGGCGGCGATTCCGGCCAAGGAGCGGCTGTGAATAGTAGGGCAAGGAAGAAATATTGGCGGGAGTATGGTGATGAATTAATATAGCGGAAGAAAGGAGAACCTTGATGTCTTCCGCTGTGTGAAGGAGCTCTGTAATCATGGCGGAGTCGACATCAAACGTACTTCGGCAAATAGAGGCTGCATCCCGCAAGATTCCACAGAACACGTCATCCCCTGGTGCCTTCATGAGCTTATCCGATAGTTCTTGTATCCAGGAGAACACCTTTATCCGTGCAATACGAAGAAGCCCAAGCGATTTCCGTGTGACAGCTTGGTCAGGGCCAGACGCAAGCAGACGACGGATCAACAAGGAAATGGTGTCTATTGTCGTCCCTTCCAGCCAGTTGGCTTCGACATCCCGTAGGAGCTTCTCAAGCTCCTCCAGAAGCACATCGCAAAAAGACGACTGCTGTATTTCCTGATGCCACGCCCACTCTGTATTCGCAAGCGACCCAACTTGAGAGACTGCTTGAGCCATTAGAAAGTGAACCTCGGGACGATGGAAGCTCAATGATCGACCTCGAAGCTCCCGCAAAATATTGAGCCATTGAAGTAAGCTGCCGCTGCGCAGGTGTCCAAACGAAATGAATTCATGGATGGAAAGGTCATTGTGGCAGTCGGCTTGGTTTGCCACAACCTCGTTCGACGTGTGGGAGGTGGTATCAACATATTTTTGCAGGTTTTGATATGATCCGCTTTGAAGCTGGTACGTACAATATCGCCTGGTGTCTTCATGACCTAGTGCCCCAAAGACCGGATTACAGGTATGGCTATCGAAACCACAGAACGCCAACCCATTGTTAACGCAGACCTGTTTTTTCGTAGTGGGGATGGACGTTGTGCTGTAATGAGAGGCGACAACTGGTTTCGTGTCGGAGGCAAGGGTGATGCGTGATCTTGGATGCGGCACATAATAAGGAAAGAGAGCGGCATATTGAGAGAGTTGGATGTAGGGGTTTCTTGGTTCAAAGGGTGGAGAGCAAAGATCAACCAATAGATGGAACGTGGCAGTACGCCACGTGCTGAAAGAGACCGGACAGTCTAACTCGAATACGACGGCCTCAGCGTAGAGCTGCTCAGCCGGCAACGGCCACTCGTGAACATCTATTTGCATTGACCTATATTCCCCTTCGATGGAGCACTTTCTGCACTCGAATGCGTGGCGTTCGTTGCCATATCGATCAACAATGAACTCGTGGTCTGCCCAGGAAGCCATTCTCTGAAGCTCGGCATGACGAGCATTGGCTCCCTCGAGTTCAACAACCTTTTGGCGCACTTCTTCCTGCGCTACCCTTTCGATCTCAACCTTCAGACGCTGAAGATGCGGGGACCGCCTGTAAAAACGGACAGCAAAGCTGTCGGCGGTGATTGTCGGAGAGAACACCGACCATCCATGCCTGGATGAGGAGTGGCGACGGGAGAGGTACTGGTATATGCAGAGAAGACGATAGAGGCAACTCTTCTTGCAAAATAATAGATTCTCGAAAAGATTTGTGGAAACCTCCGGTGAGTAATCTGCAAGCATGGGAGTTTCCTTGATAGCTATTTTGTCGAGCGCAACCCAAAGTTCGATTGTGGTCAATAACATGACTGACAGGAGTTCTGGGTTATTCCTGTACGTTTTCAGCGCACTTGAGGAATATTTGTTTGCCAAGATCTCCAGTTTTACGCAGGCTTCTTCGTTGTTTGTGACTCGACTGACCCAAGCGTCGATACCCTGCTCAACCGCACGCTCAACATCATAGAGGGCAACGTGGGGTTCGCTTTGATATGTCTCCTCGAAAAAATCCCCATCACAGGACAGAAAATCATCCAAAGCACCTCGAGAATAATGTTCAGGGCTGAAATGGGTGATGGGAGAATTGATGCTCTGATTAACGAGAGAATTGCGTAAGTAGTCGCCGCTATTCAGGAGTGACAGCCGGATGTCTTGGGCTAGATTGAGCTGAGATGGGGCCCAGAGTGGAGATACACGCTGAGCCTCCTGTACTTGTCCCCACCTCTTTTCAAGGGTCAATCGGAGGGAGGCGCATGTCTGCAGCACGATGTGCGAGAGCCAGTCCGGCGCAGAAGAGCCAAGCTTCCGTAAACGTCGACTGATTTTGGCGGACATGGCATGAAGTAGATCATTGGGGAGGTCTGCGCAAATATTTTCCTTCGCAAGACAACACATGAAGAAGAGCATGAACGCCTTGTAGGTGCGATTCCCGAAGGCTGATTGTTCTAACGAGGTCTGAAGAGCAACTCTGATAAGAAGCCAAAGCGACGAGCGCCGCCATGGCAACTCAGAGTTGTTCCATACTACGTCATCGCCCACACGTTTGCTGATACGAGCAATGTCCGCGGGGCGACCAACACTTCTCAAGATACCGGTAAGTAGTTGGGTGATATAGCGTGGGTGGGCAGTTTCTCGGGTTTCGAGGAAAGTGGACTGTGCTTTTTGACTTGTTGGGGCAGCATCAAGGACATCATCGTTCATGTGAACGAGGAAATTGACTAGTTCGGAAAGAAACTTCTCGTCGTCAAAAATGGTGGTGGGGATCTCGATGGCTGGGCCGGGGTATGAACAGATAAGCTTTCCTTGCGAAGTCATCACGTCTTTGGTCCTCGGGGATGCCTCGAACGACTCGAAAATGGTGACATTTCGTTGCTTTCTGAAGACGATCGCTGCATTTTGTGCTCGGATAAGAAATGCGCAAACATCTATACATCGTGAGCTTAGAGAATAGTGTGGAGGGTTGAAAGCCTACCTCCCAGGTTCATGCTACTGAGTTGAGAGATAGTCTGAAACGTGTCCAGGCTTTCGAACTCGACCGTGGCGTGTAGATTGTCCAACATGCGAGCGACATTGCGCCACTGAGACACATTAG
>JBBPLP010000315.1:0-27837 GCA_038089875.1 Fistulinella prunicolor
ACCTTCTACGATGAACCTGAGTTGACTCTGACTCGGCCCCCCCTCATTAATGCTGGTGAGCCTGGAGGGCCGGTGTCAATGGGTAAGACGTTCCATCCCCGAGAGCTGGTCATCCATGACCGTGAAAGACATACACGTAGGTCCCAGTGCCTGCAGCCTTCCAGTGAAACATTGTCATAATTGGAAGAAAGCTCCTAGTAGTATGCCGCTACGCGTGACACACGAAGAAATGGCACGTGTGGGCATGCGCCATACCCCCCTGCAGTGCTCATTTAAATAACCCTAAAATGAACGGAGCGCATTTGTATTCGGTCCATGGATACGCAGACAACGTCACTGTGTGCGGCGGGCCATCGCCAAAGTGTTGCCCGATGGAAGTGGTCCGGGAGAGAGCGTGAGAAATTGGAGGTTGAACGCCAAGTTCTTCAACGTCGCCCTTGTTTTTCCGAACGTGTAATCGGCCCTCGCCTTCCACTGGTCCAAGAAAACTATATGCATTAGATACATACGCATTACATCTTACACACGATGCAAGAATAGTATGGGTAACCGACACATAGGCGGCGGTCGACACCGCGTTTCCAATTCAAGAAACGAGGACGAGATACCTACATCACTTCAATCAGACTGTAAAGCGATAATCAGGACAGGCGTCACAACCGGAGGAATCGAAAACGCACGTGTATTCAAGACAACCGGTCAGGTGCAGACGTAGACACGGCCAATCCCGGTATCACCTCCATATATTCACTGAAATATGGCACCGCATTCTTGTTCGACCTCACCGTCAACCGCTTCAACGCGCAACGAGAACGGCTGATCATCTCCATAAACGCTGCATGCGGCCATGCGTCACGCTCGCGATAACAAAAACATACATCGAGCTCTTCGAGCGCCGGAAGGGTGAGGGCGCTAAAGAGCAAGTCAAGCCCCGCTCGGATCACCTTGATTTCAATGCGGCGCAACAGAGGGTGTACGATCGATCCTGGTGAAAGCGCGCGCATGACGCCTTGTTGGTCCTCATCTGCACAAAGACACGAGACGACAAGGGCGCGGAGGCGATCGCAGCGTGTGAGGAGTTGGAGGAACAGAGTGCTGTCGAATAACGCAAAGTGCATGTTTAGCTCAATCAAGTGATCCCAGGGTAACTTGATCTCGTCAAGACCCTGCAGGTTGTAGTTGAGGCACTGTAGAGATACAGAGCGGAGGTGTTTGGCAGGACTGGGGAGGTGGAAAGAGGGGTTGTCTCGATGGGAAGTGACACGGAGGCGCTCGATGGGAAGGTCGGAATCTGAGATGAAGAGTGAAGGTAAGGAAGGGCCGTGCCACCAGAGATCGCTGCAGCGGGCGATAAACGGCCGGAGCCAGTGGAGAGCAACAGACGATGCTAGGGCCGGGTGCGCATCTAACATATTGATGTCATTGAGGATTCGAACGGCCAGAGGGACGCTCTTGGCTCTGACCAACCAAGCTTCACATCCATGACGATATGCCTGACAGAAAGTTTTCTGAAGGTGAATGGAGAGAGAGGACCAGAGACGGGGGGTGGATAAGGCCACGGAGCGCCAATAACGGCACACCTGGGTGAGCGCCAGGGGAGGCTCATCAACCCTTGGTGTAATGTGGGGTGTTTTTGGCAGGCAATGGTAAAACACTTCGCCTAACACCTCTGGAGGGATGCGACGGGAGGGCGAAGTGAGAGCCCGGTGAGCGAGCAACGACCGACGAACATGAGCGCTGTTTTCCTCGAGTTTAGCTCGGACTGCAGCGAGCTTCTGAATAGCACTGTCTACATTTGCTATCTGTGACGCAAGAGCAGAAAGCTGGGAGTTTCTCTCGGAGACGACGACATTGATGAGCAAAATGTCTTCAGGTTCCGGAACGACATTGACAGCACCAAAAGCCGAGAAAGGCGTTTCCAGATCAGTTTGCTGCTGAAACCAACAAGGCAATTATGAGTAGAGTTTCTGGGGGAGGGATTTTGACTGACCAAAAGGGATGTCTGTTACCCGGGGGACGAAGGCATGAGACACGATTGCGCCATCGGACGCGGGAAACGACCAACGCACCTTTTCGAGATACTTGTCCAACTGATCATGTATTGCTTGCAGAACATCCATGTCGGGTTACTATCTTGAACTTGAAACTGTAAGGTGACGATAGCGTTGGTTTTGCAAGAGTAAGAGCAAGAGCGAACTGTGGGGCACGCAAACCGGAACTCGGGAACGTCACAAGCGACAAGGCAATGGTCCGTTGTCCACTGTTCGCTAGGTTCGATTGACCACCAACCGTCTCGTAATGACAGTTACAGGATCCGCCTTCCACTAGGGAGCACACTACCTCCCAGTCTACTGCCTATCGTATGGAGCTGACTGAGGTTAATGTCACCTTGGACATCCCGCTATATTATCATTACGATACTTCCGAGAAATTGTATAAAAATCACCAGCGTCTTTGTGAGTGTCTCATCTTTTCCAAGATTGCCACTGACGAAGTTTCCATCGAATCCACTGCATCCGTGACTTAGTCTGACCCCGGCCCGAGCGCTGAGACGTCCTTAGACTACATGGTGTGGCGTGATATTACTTCAAGACACTTTTTTTGGTTGTTGCGGCATGCTTTTCACTCTCTGCGCTCACACAATGTGGACAGACAACAAGACACAGATCGGTATCTGAGCTTTGATACTAGGCTTATCGTCTAAAACATCATGTGCTGTAGAATTTCCCCTTGGCGAGTCATTCTTTCGGAGCTCCTGTCGATCTCGGTCATTGGAATCAAACCCCATCCACGCTTATAGGTCAACGACGAAAATCATTTGCTTGGTCTACTGCCAATACCGTGTGTTCACTATGGGCTTCAATACATATATGCCCCTGCTGATACTTCCCGGTCCAGGTCCAATTTACAAGCTCCCAACCAATTCCGAACTGTAAGGAACGCAGGATGACGGTGCGCCAGCTCGAAATACCATCGACCAACTCGCCCGCAGGTATTGTGCTCTTTATCTTTTCTTTTCGAATCACAACATAGTAGTGTTCCCTATCACCTCCTTTATTACATACCTTTGCGCCTTCCCGTCATGTGTAACTGCATCTCTTTGCCTCCCTTTGCCCTAGTGCCCAATCAACGATCCATCGTAGTATAAAATTTCAGCGTGCACTTCTCTGATGATTATCAATTCTCTCACTTCGGCCGACGAACGTATCGACTAGCGCCACCGTCTAACTAGACTCTATCGCCAACAGCATCTCTCATCGTAACCATCTCAGCCGGTCCTTGCCATACCCGCTAGCTGAGGCTGTGGTCCTGGTAATGACCGAGTTGCTCGGAGCAGAACAGGGTGGATTGAGTTACGCCATCACTTATCCACCATAGCCCTCCGAAACTTGAAAGTCCGAGTAGTGGAGCCCATCGTGATCATATGGATCGTGTTCCTGGGTGAGAACGTGGTGTGATGACGCCTGTCAACCAATAAAGCATAACGTACGGAGATCCGGATGACAGCTTATGATGGAGCATCACCAGCTAGCTACTATGCGGATGTGTGCCACTTATACCGCACTATGGCTAAACACTAGACATTCCCCAGGTTGCGGCACGAAGCTCACTGCAGCACTCAACCAAGCCATTTTTTTCTCTTCCTGTTTTGGTTTGCCAAGTAGACGCTGTACAGCGTTTCTGACAGATAGTAGGGTTTTCGGCCCCTTCATTTCCACACGGATGAACTCGGATGCACATATTTCCGTTCCGTGGCACGTGGCGACGTGTCCCACCAATGCCAACATTTACCGCTGCCTCCGAGGTCCTGCCTCGCCCAGAGCAAGAAATGTTCCTTTGCCTAAACCGCGGACAAGGGCAACGAGTAGCGCCACATGGATCTGCCCGGAATTCGGCTTAGCGAGCCTAAGTGGAAATTTGGCAGTGTTGCTTGTTGCTTTCTCCGTTCGCACACTCCATTAATCGCTCATCAATGTATTAAGGCCGAGAGAATATTTAACACTCGGGTATGCTCTGGAATCGTTAGAGCCCAGGTTCGAGCGCGTGTAACTCGGATGGATCCCTCTCACCAAACATTTGCTCCATCGAGCCCATTTCCGTCCAGATCCCGACAGAACAAAGCCATATCGCAAAGACAATATCGAGCAAACGAGGGAGAATGTTTTACTACACTCCGCGAACTTATCAAGGAGCTCACGGAAGAAGACCTGCAAACAAGGCAAGAGATCTTGAGAAAAGGTGTGTAGTTGGTGTGTTAGCTGCAAAGATCTGTTCACTAATAGTAGACTGTTTGACTCAAAGCCATTGATCTACTCTTGGCTGCTTCGGAGATCAGGAAATCGAGAGAAGCCCACGTTGCCCCTCCGATTTCGTATGAGGTTCCCTACCTCGCCGAAAACGTGGTGCCAGTTCACATAGGTGAGCTAGCCAAGTGATTGCATGCGATCAAAATGTACTGATCGTTTTTAGGCCATGTTTCTGATTCATCTTCCTGGCCCCCAAGTTGGCATTCTGCCATCCAATCCGATCCTCAATCTGCCTCCTACGTTTCCCAGTCCCATGGCCAACAGGATCGCTTGATATTCAACATGGGTTCCGATTTCAACCATGAAAACTCTTCAGGATATGGCGATGGGGCCACTACTGATTTTTTACTTTAAAACGTACCCAACTAGCTGATGTGGCCGTGTCTTTATCTTTTTTATTCCGTCAATGTAGCCCTAGCGTTGAATTGAATTGTATCTCGTATATGTTATTCGTCCATAGACTGTAAAATACCCAGCCTGGCGTGGGGTGTTTAAATAAGTTATATATCGAACTTGAGAGTAAGACTCCTTCAATAGCCTCGCGGATCGACTCAGTTACCGTGCTTGTGATTTTGTAACATCGTCACCAATCGGCGACGGTAGAATTCCGAGTCGAGCCGCTCAGGCTCAACGGTGACCCAGAGTGCTGTGGTCACCCAATAATAAATGCATACCAAGACAATTAAAATTAGCGCCTAGTACACTGGTTCAACGAGCTGGGCAGTGTTGGCGTCTCGGACTCGGAGCGGAGTCGAGCGTTATCATCGGGCCCATCATTCTGTGGTACGTAAAAAATCCCTCACTTCATGCTTACCAACCAAGCCAGCTGCTTTTTTTTTTGTTTGCCCAGCTCAATGCATTTGTGGCGATAAACCGCCAAGAAGACGGGCTAGTTTTCCATAGTGCATCTATGGTGCCTTCCTGTCCTTTCGATCGAACTGACGCCGCATAAATCTAACGGTGTAGTCGGCTGATCGAATTTGGGTCTACCGTCTCGCTGCCTTCGAGGTCATCAGTGACCACTGAACATTCATCTGACCAACAAGACAGCGGTATGACCGGTCAACATAGGCGATAATGAATGGACAAGAAACCGCCCAGATATTTGCACGCGGGCGATGCAGTAATGCGTGTTATCTTCTCACTCGCCCGCTCTATCACTCTAATGAATTGAAGCTGGGAGACTATTTAATGCTCGAGTCTGCTCTGCAGTCATTGGAGCTTAGATCGAGCACACACAAATCGGATGCATCACTCACATCAACCCCCTGCTCCACCTGGCCCAGTTGCGCCTATGCCTCGACGGAGCAGAGTCGTTTCGCAGAGGCTGTATCGAGCCAATGAGGGAGAGTGTTTCAGCACACTCCGCGAACTCATTGGCGAACTTACCGGAGAAACGCCACAAACACGGCAGGAGATCCTAAGGAGAGGTGTGTAGCACATGTCACGTTGGCCCGCTAAAGTGGGGTCGCTAACAGGATTCGCAGCCATTGATCTACTCTTGGCTGCTTCGGAGATCATGAAGTCAAGACAAGTCGAGTTTGCTCATCTCGCCTCGGAGTCGTATGGGATACCCTCCCTCACCGAAACTACAGTGCCAGTTCACATGGGTAAACCAGTCTGATAACGGCACGCGATCAGCGTACTCACAATTTTGTAGGCTATGCCGCTGAATCATCTTCCTGGCCTTCGGGTGGGCATTCTGCACTCCAATCCGATCCGTACTCTGCCTACTACGTTTCCCAGCCCTATGGCCAACAGGTTTACTACTCAGTGTTCGACACGTGACCCTCTTCAATGAACCACGGTTGGCCTGATTGATTCCGTTTTAGAATACTCCAGGTAGTTTTCGTAGCTGTCTTCGTTCGTTTTGCATCGCGTACTTCCATAGACTGAGAGAAGCCAGTATGTGTAGAGTACATGTACAAGGTGTGTCACATTTATATAAGATACATCCACCGTGGGATTTGTTTGACATCGGTCTGCCATGTCCAATGCGACCTACGAGCAGTTGCCGTCGTACTTGGCTTCAGACTCTGCCCGCTCTCGTTCTCGTTCACCCCGTCGCCGCTCGTTGCCCAACTCCAGCTTGACCAGCTTTTTGATACGCCCACGGACGTGTTTCGCAGCACTCAAAATCATCATCCCGCTTCTTGCCGTTGCAGTCATCACTGGCGTCTTCTTCTACGAACCCCACATCGAACTCGCATTCTACGCCCGCAAATGGATACAGCAGGAAATCACGCCCGTTGAACCTCTCTTGGGATGTTTCGACCCCGACCGCGTCAGCCCCTACTACAACGTCTCCCAACATGTCTATGGACCCAAGCACACCGAGGTTCATGCTGGCGTAGCCATGCGGTTCGGAATGGACTGCTATGATTTTGCAGGGACCATCCGACCACTACCACTCCACCCCGTGTCTGTATCTCCCAACGACCGCATTCACTATCACACCTATTGGCGGGTCGACCTCGCACCATTTGACGAACGACAGGAATACATGCTCAAATCCTTCTTTGCGACCCAAAACATCAACAACGCCCGTTTGATAATGTGGTCTAACGGGGACCTAAACGTCTACCCGATCCTTCGGAAGTACGCTGCTCAGTTCCCAGACGCGTTCGAGCTGCGCGAAGCCAATATCAAGGAGTTGGCGCGGGGAACGCCGCTTGAAGGGAGCCGTATGTTGAATTTGAATGATAAAAAGGCGTGGGTGGATGGGGATCTCGTTCGGTTGTTGGTTGTGTGGACTTATGGGGGCGTATGGGTCGACATGGACTCGCTTCTCACCCGGGATCTCGCACCCCTCCTTGAACACGAATTCGTGACCCAATGGGATTGCTACGGTACGTCCAATTCGCTCTTTTTTCGTGCGCATCTATTGAATCGGTGGCACACCCTACTTCTTTTTTCGACTGCTGATTATCATCACATCCGCCACCCTACGATGTATTCACGCAGACAAACCATACTTGGCGTTGAACGGCGCCCTCATGCACTTCCACAAGCACTCGCCTTATCTCTGCGAAGCGTTTCACATCATGGCCACATCCACTCCACCCCGCGCAGGCTCAACTGATTGGGGCGCGCTTCTCTACCTCAAGCTCTGGCGGCGGCTCTTGGCAGCCCAGATACCCCCCTTCAAGATCCTCCCGTTTTGCTTTAGCGACGCGCGCGCGTGTCGGTTGGACAACCGACTTCCGGACCCGTTTGAGCCCGACCGGTCGGGCGGGACGTGGACGATGGGGCTGGGTCTCGAAGAGGACGGTGCGCTGGACCAGACCCTAAGCAAAGTGTTTTCAGTGCATTTGCATAATCAGTGGGAAAAGGCGTTTCCAAAGGGTGGGTGGGTGGAAAGATTATTGTTGACGCGATATGAAGACAAGTTGAAGGAAAGGGAGGGAGCGGAGACAGGCTTTGCGGACCGGGGAGATGCGATGATTGATGAGATATAATGTATGATGCTCTTGGATGATGTCATAGAGGATATGTACCCGAGAGTGGGCTGAGCGTTTGGTTTGACTGCATAAGCGCCTATATATTATACTGGCTCGGCAGAACGTTCTCGGGGGGCTATGTTGTAGTTGCTGCGATGCGCTGGCGGTGGTGCGACAGCTCAACATTTTTGTATGGCTTCGTGTACCTCAAGTACATGGTTCCCTGCATGTTCAATCGCGCCATGTGTTAAGGCCTCGTTAATCGATTGCCGATCTTTTGACAGGGAGCTCAGTCAAAGTTGTACCCGTGCCTCCCCCAGCTAATTACATGATGCAGTTGAGATCTTCCGTCTTTCGACGGCGTTAACGTAGACGGCGCTATATGACACAGCGTGTTGCACTGTTGCCTTCGTTTCAAGTTTCCCCCTAAAATGAGTGGTCTCACCAAGGATAAGTTCAAATAATGTGACATGACAGAAAGTATGAGCGCAGCTGAATGGATATATATATATATGACCTTACAAACATGTTGAGTATGAAGCAACAAAAAATATATGCGAATGGTGCGTCGCCTCAGCTCGCAGGGGCAAGGCGTGTGTTGTACCAAAATGGCCAATGACGAGGCACAAACGAATAACGAGAGCAACCTTGCAGACACTACTAACACGGGATTCAAATATAACAATGTGACCGGGCTCGCGTGGTGCCATTGGCCGAATCGACTTTGAGAACTGTCCATTCCAGTTCAATGTTTTGTCGAGTTACTGCCTTGAAAGGGAGACGGTCCGACCGGCATGCAAGCAATTAAGCTAAGCGGTACTCGCGGCGATCAGTTTCTCTAGTTTCTCCGCATCCATGTTTGGCCACCTGGGTACGATCCTGTACCTGAATGGAAGAGGATGTCTTTGCCCAAGATAATCAGCACCACACGTCACAGATAAGGAAATTCAATCAACGCGTCCGTCATCGCATCACTCACATCGATATTCCAGTCGAAAATCTCGGTTCTACCGGGATCTCCGCCCCGTTCTCGTCCAGAGGCTTCAATATCTTGAACACTGCCAACACCTTGGCCATCACCGCCCACACCGACACGTCTGCTAGGTGTCTCCCGACACATATCCGGCGACCAAATCCGAACACGATGTTTTCAATGTCGTTCGGTTTGAGCGAACCATCCTTGTTAAGGAAACGTTCAGGCATGAACATGTTAGAATTGGGGTACCTAGATTCATCGTGCGTCATCGACCTAACCAAAGCTGCTCAACGAAACTCTGTTTTGCAAATAATATAATAGCATCACTGACCAAAGGTTCGCGAAGAGGAGGGAGCCTGAATGTAGACATTAATAGATATTCGTTCACTCGATGGGGTATCTGGTATCCACATACCCTTTGGAATGTGAAATCCATCATACACATCGTCATCCACGGAAGTATGAGGAACCGCTGTGTATTCAAAGGGATCCAAACTTTGGTCAAATCAGAAGTTAACCTAAGAACGGGTATTACTCACACAGAGGAGCGACGGGCCAGCATCTGAGCATCTCCCAAAGAATGGCATCGACCATGGGCAACAATGGGCGATCGTCTATTGTCGGCAATCTCGCCTTGCCCACTACGGCGTCAATTTGAGCTTGCGCCTTTTCCTGCGCCTCTGGGTTCAACATCATTAAAAGAACAAATGTCATCAGAGTTGCATGGGACTATGTTGCGATTCAGCATTAGTAATATATAAAATCTGTTAGGGTCACGCACTGTCTCCGACCCGGCTAAAAATTAGAGAACATGTGCAGGTGAGGAAGTATCAAGCCGTGCATGTGGAATGCGTACCCAAAAAGGAAGTTGCAGCAGCTCCCTTTAGTTCTCTCATCCAGAATTCATCCGGTACTGTACCCTTCTCCTCTATTTTTCGCATTGCGTCGTGCACCATGGATGGTACATCACTACGGTCCCGCTTTACAAATGGTTGAACAGGCGGATGGGGTGGAATATGTAAATCTTACCACTCTTTGTAAAGAATACTCGAATGCTGTTTCGACATAGTGCGCTGCGAGTTTTCTTGCAGTCGCTATCTCGTTTTTGAACGACATTCCAGGGAACCATGCCGGGAGCTTCAGCACTGGAAGAACTGAACGTCTTTCATAATAAAAACAAGTATGCGATTCGCTTACGCATTGGGAAGGTAGCAACAAGCATTGCAGTTTCGGGACGTACGACAGACACTGCAATTTCTTGCACCTTTGCCACGGTTTTGATGAGCTCGTCGTCTTGGGATGGGGGGTCATAGTCATATGTGCTGCTCAGAATGACCGCCGCCGTGTACCTAAATTAGAGTCAAATCGTGTACATCGTTCCATTTCACCTGGACACGGACTCAAACACATGTTTGTCCAGTTGTTCAGGGGTGTTGAATAACTGTCGGAGGAACTGACATGCTTTGCGATGTTGAAAGGGCAGATATCTGGTTACCGCATCCATCCGAAAGGTTTGGTGGAGAAACCGTCTGTGGAGTCGCCATCTGTCGCCGTATGGCAGAAGTGCAGAATTGAATTCTAATCCACATCTGAGACGATAGTCTGAATTCGCTATTCAACGAAAGAAGGCATCCTTACAGGTCGTTCATAACCAAACATGGACGGTCTGAGTTGTTCGAGGAACGTTTATCAAGTAAATCCCTCGCGATCTTTTCCGAATTAATGATGATGATGTCCTTGCCCAAGATTCGAGAGTGAATGAGATTGCCTGTATGTGTAACTTCCTGAACAGAAAGTATCATCTCAACATGCGTTAGCTTACCGTATGTTTTCGCCCATTCGCTGTAGGTCAACCACGGTGCACTTGCATTGATTCCAATGACATTCCCGATCCATGGTAACCCGGGGGGTCCGGGAGGTAGCGGGCAAGTTGGTCTTGTGTTCCCGAGATATCGTCGGCCGACATAAATGACTATGGTACACCCAAAGGCAACGGCATAGCATACTGTGGTCCAGGTAGCCATGACAGTGTAAAAATAGCGATTGAGAATCCATAAGTGGCGGATCCCTCCATTTTATAGATGCTTGATAGACTCTTCAACTTTACGAGGTGACCTGTTGGAAAATATTGGTCATGAATCGATTTCATGTCTTGAGCCCACTGAGGCGATGTTTCAAAGGTTACGCGAAGCCCCGAAACGCCGCTCCTTCAAGGGATCGGTGAACAGTAAGCGAAGAAGCTCCCAAGCGCCACTAGCACCGTGTCTCAGTGCCACTGCTAAATTTGCTGAGACCTGTACGTCAGTGATAGCTGATAGGCCACTAGATGGGTATATTATTACCACTGGCCCTCAGAAGGGTTCGATAAACCTGAATAGTCCTCCTAAACGGATTCACTTTGAGTTTACTCCATATTAGTAGTAGATTTGGAATGCACGGGATCGAAAACCGACATTTCCAGAAGGGTGGTGAGGCAAAGGTTGTTTCTGATTCGTTTGATTGTTGAATGCACTCGGTTCTGAGCAGAATGTTACATAGCAGTGCTCATAAGATACGGCCCTAGTAGTAACTAGTGGTGGTCGCCGATTCCGTCCGTCCGTCCATGGCAGCTGCCATTTTCTGAGTCTCACCTCGTTCGAGGCGAGACACGTGACAAACTGGCTACTCACGACGCCGACCCACGCTTACTAATACGGTACGTTTCATATTCAACTTTCCTTCGTTTATTCTATGTCCCGTCCCTTTCTTTTACGCTACTCATCATTCCCTGTAGGCGACCGGCGATGATATGTTCCGAATTCCCATGTTTTCTCGTCATCTAGACAGTCCATAGCCTTCCGCCGCCCTGTATTTAAGACCTTTCGGTCGGCCTCGATAGGCATCACCCGACCATCATCGAATAGATCCCTCCCTCTCCAGTCCAATCGCCCCATCCGATCGTCTCGACGCATCGTCGCGTTGGCCCTCCCCACCTTCTCTTATCCCATCCCTTTCGAACTCGCCCTCGATCGTGATCCGCGCGTGACGCCGGACCACCCATTACATGTCCAAAGCGAGATGTCTTGTCAAGAATCTCAAATAGTGTAAAATGGCAAAGAATACGAGCGTAGCTCAATAGAAATTTGATCTAGCAAACATATTGAGTATGAAACAAAATGTCTACAAATCGTACCCCGCCTCAGCGCAGTTTGGACTCGGAACTCAGAGGAACAAGTTGAGGTGTGCGTTATCGGGGGATAAGTCAAAATGGCCAATGAGGAGGTATAAACGAGTAACGAGAAATATAGAACGGCAAGAACATAGCCTTCTATCGGCAACATCACGGCTTGGATATAACAATGTGACCTGGCTCGCGTGGTGCCAAAGTTGGCTGAATCGACTCCGAGAGCTGTCCATTCCAGTTCAACGCTCTGTCAAGCATAAATAATCTACGTATTGATGGGAAGTCGACGGCCCGATAAGCATGTAAGCTATTAAGTTAAGCAGTGCTCGCAGCAATCAGCTTCTCCAGTTTTTCGGTATCCATGTCTGGCCACCTGGGTACGATCCTGTACCCAAATGGAAGGGGATGTCTTTGCCCAAGATAATCAACACCATGTCATATATCATTAGAAAAAGTCAAAGCGCCACTCACATCGCAATTCCGGTCGAAAACTTCGGTTCCACCAGGATCTCCACCCCGTGCTCGTCCAGAGGCTTCAATATCTTGAACACCGTCAACATCTTGGCCATCACCGCCCACACCGTCACATCTGCCAGGTGTCTCCCAGAACATATCCGGCGACCAAATCCAAACACGATGTTTTCAATGTCGTTTGGTTTGAGCGAACCGTCCTCGTTAAGGAAGCGCTCGGGCATGAACATGTTTGAGTTGGGGTACCTATTTTCGTCGTGCGTCATAGACCTAACATGAACTGCTTAACAAAATCCCATTTTGGAAAGAATATTATAGCATCACTGACCAAAGGTTCGCAAAGAGGAAGGAGCCTGAATGCAGATATTAATAAATATTCGTTCGCTCGCTGAGGGGGTATACGCATACCCTTTGGAATGTGAAATCCTTCATACACATCGTCATCCATAGATGTATGAGGAACCGCTGTGTATTCAAATGGATCCAAACTTGTGTCGAAACAAAAGTTGACTTAAAAATGGGTGTTACTTACATAGAGGAGTGACGGGCCAACATCTGAGCGTTTCCCAAAGAATGGCATCCACCAAGGGCAACAATGGGCGATCATCTACTGTCGGCAATCTCGCCTTCCCCACTACAGTATCGATTTGAGCTTGCGCCTTTTCCTGCGCCTCTGGGTTCAACACCATCATGAGAACAAATGTCATCAGGACTGAATGAGACTATTTTGCAATATGACATCAGTAATGCAAAATTTGTTGGTGTCACGCACTGTCTCCGATCCGGCTGAAAGGTGGAGAATGCGTACAAGTGAGGAAAGGTCAAGTCCACATATGCGGAATGCATACCCAAAAAGGAGCTCGCAGCTGCTCCCTTGAGCGCTCCCATCCAGAATTGATCCGGTACCGTTCCTTTCTCCCCCGTGTTTCGCAATGCATCGTGTACCATGGATGGTACATTATCACGGTCTCGCTGTATGGATGGTTGAACAAACGCATGAGGTAGGTTGTGTGACCCTACCACTCTTTGTAAAGAATACTCGAACGCCGTTTCAGCGTAGTGCCTTGCGAGCTTTCTCGCTGTCGCCATCTCATTTTTGAATGACATCCCCGGAAACCATGCCGGGAGTTTCAGCACTGGGGGAATTGAACTTCTCTCAAAATAAAAGTGTGCATTTCACTTACGCATCGGAAAGGTGGCGACAAGCATTGCGGTGTCGGGGCGCACAACGGACACAAGAGTTTCTAGCACCTTTGCCGCGATGTTGATGAATCCGTCATCGTGAGACGGGGGGTCATAATCATATGTGCTGTTCAGAATGACCGTCGCTGTGTACCTCAACGTAGAGTCAAATCGTGTACATCACTGCGATGAACCTTGGCACGCACTCGAATACATGTTCATCCAGTTGCCCGGGGGTGTCGAATAACTGTCGGAGAAACTGACATGCTTTGCGATGTTGAAAGGGCAGATATCGGGCTACCGCATCCATCCGAAAGGTTTGATGGAAAAACCGTCTGTGGAGCCGCCATGTATCGCCGTAGGGTAGAAGTGCAGTGTTGAAATCTACTCCACATCTAAGACGACAGTTTGAATTCACTGTTCAACGAAAGAATGTGTGCTTACAGGTCGTTCATAATCAAATATGGACGGTCTGAGTTGTTCGAGGAACGTTTATCGAGTAAATCCCTTGCGATCTTTTCCGAATTAATAATGATGATGTCCTTTCCCAAGATTCGAGAGTGAACGAGATCACCTGTGTGTAGCTTCCTGAACAGAAAGTATCATCTCAACATGTGTTAGCTTACCATATGTTTTCGCCCATTCGCTGTATGTCAACCACGGTGCACTTGCGTTGATTCCCATAACATTCCCAATCCATGGTAACCCAGGAGGCCCGGGTGGGAGCGGCCAAGATCGTCTTGTGTTCCCGAGATATTGTCTGCCGATGTAGATAACTATGGCACACCCAAAGGCAATGACATAGTATGCAATAGTACAGGTGGCCATGGCAGTGCAACAATACCGACTGAGGACCCATAGGCAATGGATCCCTCCATTTTATAGATGTTTGATAGACTCTTCGGCTTTATGTCGCCGCCACCCTGTTGGCAATATTGGTCATGAAGTAATTTCGTATCCTCGGCGCACCGAGGTAATGTCTCAAAGGTTACGCACCGTTCCAGAATGCTACTCCTCCAAGGGATCGTTGAACGAGCTTCCAAGTGCCGTCGTGTTCCAGTGTCACTCCTATAGTACTGAATCCCGTGCGTCCGCGATAGCTGATTGGTTCTGGATATACTCAAGTTACCGCTGCTCACGGAGCTTTAAAAGCTCCGACTCAAAACTTAAAGAGTCTTAGTAAGAGTTTCCTGCTGCTGAAATGTATGTATGGCATCGAAAGCAGACACATTTCTGGAAAGATGAAGAGGTGGGGTGAGACTTGCTTCTGATTTGTTTGATTGCTGCGTATGAGTTTGTTCATGTTATGATGAACGTGCGAGAAGTTCTTGGTAACCGAGAAGGTTCAATGCTTGGAAAAAAATTCACTTCGAGGTGAGTACCATCATAATACTATTATTCGTCCTCAAGCTGATTACAGATCATATCGAGCAAGTGAGCCGTGGTTGGTACTCCTGTTCGTAGGCTAGTCAGGACAGAAATTTCATCCTGTTTTTGCAGTGGACGGTCACTGACTCCTACTATGGTCTCGCCGTTCCGAATCTGGCCCCGAGAGACATCAAGTATCGACCAACACGCAGTTTGGCTACCCAGACACGATTAATTGATTACTCTCATGTGCCCACCTTGCTACTCTTCCGGCGGCTTCACAATAAAACAGCTATTCTTGCTGGAACCTGATAAGAATGACGCATTTACTCAATATGCCCTTTAGATCAGAGATTACGATGGTAAGAAAGAGGCTGCTGGTCTCACTCCGAACACTCGGCGTGATTAGTGGAGCAATGGGACAAGGTCTATCCCTGCTCTTCGTTTAGAACGAGAGCCATTGGCTTCTACCTTCAATCCCGGGGATGTTCCTACAGAAAGCGAAATACTAATCTTTTCGTTGTCATTCAGCGTTCAGCTAGAGCTTGGCAGAGGAACGGAAAGGCAAGTGTCTGCGTAATCCACTAAATCAGTCACTGAAGCAAGCAAAGGAATTTCGGACACAAATGATAGTAGATGATTGTCATCGATGACTCTATAGGTCAGTCGACCTCGACCATCAGCAGAGAACCAATGCGAGAGTCAACAACCATGATGAATTGGTGATGCTCAATCGAAATTGGGTTCCTATGTCAATACCCTATCATTGCTTTCTTTGGCGGCTAAACCACTAGTGTCGTTTACCCAGATTGTACGCATACCAGAGGCACCGACTTCAAGCCCTATCGGATTATAAAAGTCACGTCGGGTTCCAAGGGAATACGTGTCATATCGGGCGAGGTTCGTTTCGACGTTGTGAACCCACCGTTCGAATTTGACAGTTTGTGATTCAGGTTGTGCGCGAATGCGCCAGTAGGGCCATGGTAACCCGATCATTTTTTGCGCCACACATGGTTGGCCGTCCACTGGTTACCGAGCTGGATTCGGACGCTCGAGTTGCTACCGTCGATGTTTCATATTTGGAAAAACACAGGACCTAGTCGATATTCGCCAATAGACTCTGCAGCTACTCGTGAGCCAGAGCCTGACTGCGATCCAAAAGACGCACTTGGGGTATCATTATTAGTTCCATTTTCTAAGCGAAGATTGGGGATGGCCGAAATATTCTCAGGGCCGCCTCAACGTCTAGATCAGTAGTTGATTTCCGGTGCTCGTCCGCGGTGAGTTCTTTGATATGTGGTTGCTGGCAGAAAAATTAGCACCGTCAGTGGTTACTGTACTGTGTTCTGATATTTCCAGTACTACAGAGACTTCCCGTACACGCAGAAAGCGGAGGGAGGGTGCTCCGAGCTCACAGCAGGTCCCAAGATGAGAAGTAAAACGTACTGCCTCAATGAAGCTAATTTTGTACATGAGACCATAAGTAATTCAAAATTCGCATACTGAGTTGAGGCGGTTATATAAATCAGCCCTGCAACTCTTTAGCTACATGAAGGATCGAGACAAAAGTGATAAGGATCGTGTGCTGCTGATAGCTATATCAACTCCCGCGAATGCTCCATCTCCAGCATTCCATGTACATATTACAAGGAAATCCAATGTTGTTTCGAGTTCGACGAACTTCCACACGATTCAGACTGACGTGAAAGCAATTAGGTTAGGCAGTACTTGCGGCGATCAACTCCTCCAGTTTCTCCGCGCCCATCTCTGGCCACCTAGGCACAATCCTGCACTCGAATGGAAGAGGATGTCTTTATCCAAGACAGTAATCAGCATCATATCGCAGATCATTAAAAAAGGTTGATGCGCCACGTCGTTATACCACTTACATTGCCATTCCAGTCGAAAATCTTGGTTCTACTGGCATCTCTATCCCGTTCGAGTCCAGGGGTTTCAATATCTTGAACACTGCCAACACTTTGGCGATCGCCGCCCACACCGAGATGTCTGCAAGGTGTCTCCCAACACATATCCGGCGGCCGAATCCGAATACAATGTGTTTAACATCGTTCTCTTTGAGTGAACCGTCCTCATTCAGGAATCGCTCGGGCATGAATGCGTGTGAGTTGGGGTACCGAGATTCGTCGTGTGTCATCGACCTAACCAAAGCTGCTCATTGAATCACGTTTCTGAGAGGATATAAAAGTGCCACTGACCACAGGTTCGCAAAGAAAATGGAACCTGGTTGCAGGTATCAATAGACGCTCGCAGATTAATGGGAAGCACCAAAGATTACAAACCTTTCGGAATGTGGAATCCGTTATACACGTCATCGTCCACAGAAGCATGGGGAACCGCTGTATAATTCAGACACGTCGAAACAAGAGCGAACTCGAGGGTGAATATTACGCACACAGAGGAGTGACGGGCCAGCATCTGAGTGTTTCCCAAAAAATGGCGTCCACCAGAGGCAACAATGGGCGGTCGTCTATCGCCGGTAATCTCGTCTTGCCTACTACAGCGTCGATCTGAGCTTGCGCTTTTGCCTGCACTTCTGGATTCAACACCATCATGAGAAAGAACGACATCAGGACTGCATGGGACTATTTTGTGGAGTAGGCATCAGTCATGTAAAATCTTTATGAATATGTTAGTGTCACGCACTGTCTCTGAGCCGGCTAAAATTACAGAACAAGTGCATAGATGAGGAGCGGTCAAATGAGGCATGTAGAATGCGTACCTAAAAAGGAGGTCGCAGCCGCTTCCCTAAGTTCTTTCATCCATAATGCATCTGGTACCATCCCTTTGTCTTCCACATGTTGTAATGCATCACGTACCATGAATGGCATAGCACTACAGCCACGCTTTACGAATGGTTGAATAGACGCATGCGGCAGAGAATGTAAACCTTACCACTCTTTGTAAAGAGTACTGGAAGGCCGTTTCAACATAGCGTGTTGCGAATTTTCTCGCAATCGCCATCTCGGCTTTGAATGACATCCCAGGAAACCATGCCGGGAGTTTTAGAACTGAGAAAAATGAACTTAATTAATAATAAAAAATAGGTTTGCAGTTTACTTGCGCATCGGGAAGGTGTCAACAAGCATTGCGACGTCGGGACGTATGATGGACAGAACAGCTTCTTGCACTCTCACCACAAGCTTGATGAGTTCGTCATCATGAGATGGGGGGTCATAATCATATGTACTGCTTAAAATTATCGCAGCCGTGTATCTCAATATAAAGTCAAACTATGCACATCATTGCATTCAACCTTGACACTTACTCGAATATATGTTTGTGCATCTGTTCAGGAGCATTTAATAACCGCCGGAGGAACTGACACGCTTTACGGTGTTGAAAAGGTAGAAATCTGGCTACCGCATCCACCCGAAAGGTTTGGTGGAGAAATCGTCTGTGGAGTCGCCATCTAGTTCCATAGGGCATAAGCGCAGAATTGAAACCTATACCACACCTAAAACGATGCATTGAATTCACTGTCCAATGAGATAGGGTGTTCTTACATATCGCTCATAACTAAATATGGTCTGTCTGAGTTGTTTGAAGAACGCTTGTCAAGCAAATCCTTTGCGACCTTTTCCGAATTGATAATAATGATGTCCTTGCCTAAGATTTGAGAGTAGACGAGATCACCTGTGGATGTAACTTCCTTAACAAAAAGTATCATCTCAACATGCATTGACTTACCGTATGTTTTTGCCCATTCGCTGTATGTCAACCATGGCGCACTTGTATTGATTCCAATGACATTCCCGATCCATGGCAACCCAGGGGGTCCGGGTGGTAGCGGACAAGTAGGCCTCGTGTTCGCAAAATATCGTCGACCGACGTAGACAGCTACAGTGCACCCGAAAGCAATAGCATAGTATTCGATGGTCCAGGTAGTCATGGCCGTGTGGTGGAGAATCCATGTGTAGCTCCCTCTATTTTATAGACACTTGACATCAAGTCGGCAAAGTACTAGTCATGAATTATGTAATTCCGTGTCTTGTGCATATCGAGGTTAAGTATGTCTCAAGAGTTACGCAATGTTCCAGATTGATGCATTGATGTCTCGCTACAACCGTGTCTCCGAGCCAGTGCCACTACTACCAGTGATAACTTTGGGCGTCAACCAATCAACCAACAATATTCTGGGTTAAGGCCCAGCAATCAATGGGCGGCGTGCTCTTACCAAGACCAACCTCAGAAAGGTCATGAAACCGGCTAAGAAACGAGAATATCCTGAGTTTGCACAGAGTTAGGAGCTAACACCAGCCTCGTCTGGATGTGTAATACCGTATACGCTGGCACATGCACTGAAAGGTAAATAGTTTCAAAGGTGAAATTTGCTTCTGATTTGCCACTCGCATGGTGTTGTTGCCTCGAACTATATATACTTACTATCGCAATGTAGCCGTCGTTGTCTCGACCCTAGTGACAGACAAGACCTCATCAACATCGGAGCTGGAGCATATAAATTGTGACTTAGGTGACTCACGATCAGGGTATGGCGGAGATGTCTGACAGACGCGCTCAAAGTTCCTAGTCTTTGATCGAATTGTAGTAGAGTCGCCAAGTGGTACTAAGAATGTCACCATGTGGCTCAAGCTCGAAAAGAGGCTCAGCGACATCCAAGTTAAGTGCAACTACCGCCACCACAAAGACTTTCACTGCCTGGGGGTTGAAGGAATTGGAGTGGTTACCGTATTGAGTCCACTACTATTGACGAGGATGCTGAATGCGTCGTTCTGTGTGCGCCGAGTAGTCTGAGAGAGAGTGGGCGCCGGTATAATTAAATCCTCTATGTACTACAAGGAACATGTCACTGCGACTCTGACAGTTAACGAAATCAATCGTCACTGAACCACCAACTTTCGATCACGCGCGTCGTGTAGAGCACGTGCCCCTCTTCCCTTTTTTTTCCCACCTGGTCTGTGCGTCTAGCCCACTGCTCGTCGAACGTCCCACCAATCGACCACGCGCTAGGGCATACAAGGCTACAGTGACCTGCGAGGTGCCACACTTAGCCTCTTACATATTTCCTGCAGGCTGGATCGTCCTTCCGCCGCCCGCCATCATGACCACCGAGTACCCACCCGCCTCACTTTGCCGATAGTCATAGCAGTAGGAGTCCCAGTCATAGTACTAATTACCTTGCAAAATTGTTACTTCCTTCCCAGTGCACAAGGGCCAAAGACGGTTGAGTACGAGCATCAGAATGCCATGACCTTTAGATAATTTCAGGTGCATATAGCCGTAAAGCTTTGGGTGAGAGTTCGTTGTACTAGGTTGTAACAGTCCTCTTTGTTAATTGCCCCGAGATCGCTAATATTCAGTTATCTCAGATAGAGACCTGGAACTCGAATTTCACCTCATGTCAACCTTACCCTTGGCAGACTATATCCTCGGATTCAGGACGATATGTAATACCTCGGCCATGACGACTATACTTCCTGTCCTGATGGTCTGGAACAGCTGACGGCTCATTCAAAACATATATACCGACAGGTCATTCAAACCATTAATGTGCACTGGTCAGTGTATGTCATCACGTTGAATCGGAATTCAACCAGGCTGTTTTGACCTCCCTCGGATACTCGGAATGGACATGTTGGCACGTTTGACATGGGGATGGCACCTAAGCTAAATCGAGTAGGTTATCAGCGGCGATGGGGATCAAGTTCAAACTTCGTAAAGGGTCTGCGGACAAACTTTCCAAAAGGGGCATATCTTCGTGCCCTATTGAACTCGCCTCGTTCATATTCTGTGGCATATGTCGAGGGAGATGCTTCTCTCTGATGGCCTGTCACCGCGATGTCGGCTTAGCCCATTTGTCACATTTCGGCAAGCGAGAGCCCATATAACTACTAGGTAGCCCTACCAACATTGTCTCTTCCCGACTATACCGCCATGCCGACCACTTGGTCTACCATTCTTGCCGTTGCCCTTGGCTGCGTTATCGTTATCGATGTTGGACGTCGATATCTTGGTGCTAACGGGTCTCGTTCTTTGCCCCCCGGTCCTCGTGGATTGCCGTGGGTCGGGAATGTCGTCGGAATCGACGCAGATGCACCATGGTTGACTTACACTAAATGGTCCAAAAAATACGGTAGGTCCAGCATAACGGGTCTCCACATCATGCATTCACGCAAATGTTGTCATAGGTGATTTGATTCATACGCGTTTGTTGGGGAGGGACATCATTATAATCAATTCCGAAGCGGTCGCGAAAGATCTACTTGACAATCGTTCCAGAAATTACTCAGATCGCCCCTTCCTTATCACGAACGAACTGTCGGTTCGCTTTTCTCTCGGCTCGCTGTATAGCCTAACACACGATTCTAGGAGCGGATTGGGTTTCAACTCTGCTTTCATGCCCTATGGCGAGAGATGGCGACTCCACAGGCGGTTTTTTCACCAAACGTTCCGGATGGAGGCCATTCCTGGATTTTTCCCACTTCAACATCATAAAGGCTGCCAACTCCTGCAGCAGTTGCTAGAAAGCCCAGAGAAGTTGGAGGACCATGTGTTCGAGTACGGCGTCCGATCTTGGCCCACTCGTATTTCGAAAACTAACATATTTTGTTTAGATATACAGCATCTCTTATGCTGAATAGCGTGTACGATTACGATCCTAAATCTAGGAAGGATCACCTCGTAGACATTGCCGCAAGAGTGCTTGATATTGTTGTACCTGTTGTCCGTCCTGACGTCGCCATTGTCGTTGGCGCATTCCCTGCCCGTAAGTAATTCATTCTTTAGCCTTGCTCACATGTAGACCGCTGATTATGCTCCAAGTTTTGAAGCTCCCATCATGGTTGCCCGGGATGTCATTCAAGGGGAAACTCGCAATTGCAAGGGAGTATGCAAATGAATACCTAGAGAAACCGTTTGATTATTCCATGAAGAAACTGGTAAGGGAAAATTATTTTCTCCAGGGAAGTTGAATCCATCGTTTTATAAAGGTACATGGTAGTTCCTCTCCATCGATGATGTACGATGCGCTTCAGAAACTGGAAGAGCAAGGTTCAGAAGTCGGAGATGAAACTTGGATGAAAGGGCTCAAGGAATCGGCCGCGACTGGTTTTCTGGGTGCGTCTCTCATTTACTCGATTGTACAATTCATTCAGTGTTATTTCTAGCTGCGTCGGAGACGGTACGCAAACACATATCCTACTGACTACAAACCCTGATTACTAAACCATAGTCAAACTCCGTTATTTTGACATTTTTCCTCATGATGGTAGTCGCTCCAGAAATCCAAGCAAGGGCTCAGGCACAAATTGATGCTGTGGTTGGAGGGGGTAGGCTCCCGACGATCGAAGATCGTCCTTCCTTGCCATATGTAGATGCTATCATTCGTGAAGTGCTCAGGTACAACCCAATTATGCCGTTGTGTGAGTGTACTTGACAATCCTTCTCGTTCGTTCTAATTGATACTTGAATTATTAGCGCTTCCTCACGCTACTGTCGATGAGGATGTTTACCAAGGGTTCCATATTCCGAAAGGTGCGTGGTTCAACACCAAGTTTACCGAGATACATTGACACGTTTGCAGGGTCTGTCGTTTTAGCAAATGTTTGGTGCGAAAAATTCCGGTTTTCCGGTTTCCTAGCTCATGTTGACTGGCAGGTCAATGACCCGCAATGAGGAAAAATATCCTAATGCCAATGAATTCCTCCCGGAGCGATTCCTCAACGAGGACGGTTCTCTTAAACCCTCGGACATTGATAGCATTGCCTTTGGGTTCGGTCGACGCATTTGTGTTGGCAGACACTTCGCAGACACCTCTCTGTGGTCTATCGTTTCCAAGGTATTGGCAATGTTTAGCCTGTTACGGCCTACGGACGAGAATGGAGCCGAAATTTATGTGGAGCCGAAATTCACCAACGGAATTGCCGTGTAAGTACAATTGCTCGAGTCCCGCACTCGAGCAGTTTGTTGACCCATATCTGACATGACTTTTGTTGTTGTGTTGCGCTCAGACACCCAGTTCCCTTCCGATATAGAATCAAACCTAGGATACCTGGGTTGGATGCTGTCAGACTAGAAAAGCTCATTGGTTCTAGCACCTTGTAGACTCAAAACGATCGTACATGACACGATCTTCCCATAATCGCGACTGGTTCCGATCAGGGAATCGTTTTTTAATTAGTGTTTTGAGGAATCAGACGTTTTGTTATAATCGTTATTGCGTGGTTTACCTGTCGTTCTGGAGGAAGACAGATGTCAGTCATTTCATATGCTCCCTCAAGCACAAGTTTCATCTATATTTCAATCTCATGCATGGCTACCATGTCGAATCATCGAAACCTCAGCCTCAGGACTGTAGCCGTTACTAAGGTGACCATAGGTGTGTTTTGCACCGACAGACCCAGATCGGAAACCCGCAATCGAGACATTATACACTACTAGCGCTTTGGCGACGGCAAGAATGGTGGCTGTCTCTCAGAAACGGCCGCCAGATCATCGAGACACGGGACAAAAGGTAATGGTAGTAGAGTAAAAATCCGCTCTAGCGTTGCTTGGTGGCTGAGCTGCAATCTCACCTGCTAAAGAACGAATCAATGAAATTAATCCACATGATGCTAGTGATATACTCGTCTTCAACACCATCATCACTTATCTCCCAAACGTCATCCGGGGCCTTCCCGGTCCCGAGCCAATGCCGTGTCTGGCTGCTTTCCTGTTATTGATTGCTGCGGTTGTCACCTTTTGCTGCCCAACCCCGTCACCAAGTGTACTATCCAGTATCCAGAGTGCTGTATATGCCCCAGTGACGTTTTGAGTCCTGGGTACTAGGTGGCATACCGTAATTTGACTGGAATATCTTGCCGTATCATGTTATAAGATCGAGCGCTTGCACCTACGTCGTGAATGTGACACTGAACCATATCGTGCACTACGACGATTTCGTAGACGGCGGCCCACTGAGTGTGTGTTAAAGTAACCAGCGGCAGTGCAACCGAACAAGGTCCAGGGTGGCCTGGATATAGGCCCCGGGGGCGATGACTGGGAACACCCTGAAAGTTTCGAAGTTTGATGGATTGGCAGCATCGCAGTGGTGGGAGCGGAGTCGGTGGAACTGAATATCAGACAAGGACCAATGTCGGATATGTATCATCGTGGCCAATGCATGAGCTGAGCGCTGGCGAGCTTTCCCACGCGACTGTATAGTGACATTGAATCCCAACCGCCAATACCGGCTAGCTCCGACAAGCCATACTGGCCCCGACCCGAAACTTTGGTCAACTGACAGATCTCTCGCTGCCGCCGCCACTTCAAGTCCCTTCTTTCGCGTTCCTAGTCCCTACTATATGCATCTTGCTTTTGTCGGGTCGTGCATACTAGCATCCTGGCTGGTCACTGTGAACGGCCGTTGAACTTCGAGCCTTCACTCGTTATAGAGCTCCATGAACAGCCCTGGAAGGGGTAGCAGCAACGACTTCATCTGTGGTTTCAACTCCCTCAAGCTCGCCTTATTTAGTTGATGCTTACAGTAAGATCTGCTCGCCGACTTTGGGTTCCGGCAACTTGATTAACCGGACAACGACGCTACTGTACAGTGTCTTTCACGTCGGGACCCGGCATGCGAGCAAGTCAAGAGTAAGACTTCTCAGCTGAGCTCTTTACCTTACAAGAGACTCGTGCCGACTTTGGTTCCAATATTTTACGTCCATACGGCCAGTAAGATCCACTTCCAGCACATTTGGCTTGATGACCATTCCGAGCATTAAATGTGGTTTGCCGAACGTTAACCAAAAGCATTGGCTGAGGTGTCAGATTTATCAGTGGCGCTGAGACAATATTACGGTGCTTTGGAGGGTTCCGTTGAACAAGTCGCAGTGTGGGACGTCGCGTAACCTTCGAGACATTACCTGGGTGTGCCTAATGTCCGTGATCAGTTCCGATCAATGTAGTGCTGACGGACCATGGCTCAAAGTGGAAGCGTCTACCAGGCATCTATAAAGTAAGGGGACGTTATCCATGGACTTTCAATCATTATTGTTTCGCTGCCATGGCTCCTTGGGCTATTGTATACTGCGCCATTTCGTTTGGGTGCACCATGGTCATCTGCATTGGCAGACGATATCTTGGGAATTCAAGGCGCACATGCCCACTCCCCCCCGGACCTCCTGGGTTACCATGGATCGGGAATGTTATTGGAATCAATGCAAGTGCGCCGTGGTTAACCTACCGTGATTGGGCAAAAACATACGGTCGGTTTATGTATACTCAACTTTACATTGTCACTCATATCAATGTATGCAGGTGACCTCGTTTATTCTCGACTCTTTGGGAAGGACATCATCATCATTAACTCTGAGAGAGTTGCGAAGGAACTTCTGGGGAATCGTTCCAGAAATTATTCTGACCGCCCCTACCTCGTCACCAATGAATTGTCAGTTTCTCTTTTCGAATCCTATTTCCAATTTAATCCGTTGCCCAAGATGTGGAATAGGTTTTAATTCTGTAATGTTGCCTTACGGAGACAGATGGCGACTCCACAGGCGATTTTTCCATCAAACGTTTCAAATCGATGCCGCGTCTAGATTTCTGCCCCTGCAAGATCGCAAGTCATGTCAGCTACTTCGGCGATTGCTTTGTACCCCAGAACAACTCAGCGATCATATATTCGAGTACGTGATCAAAGTGAACCCAATGGGAGCGAGAAGAACAACTAAATATGACTATAGGTATACGGCTTCTGTCATTTTAAACAGCGTATACGACTATGATCCAGAATCTCGACATGATGAACTGGTCAAAATGGCAGCCAATGTACTTAAAACTGCTGTGGTTGCCGTTACACCTGGAGTGGCGATTGTCGTCGCTGCCTTTCCTGTGTGTAAGCAATCCGACCTTCTATCAATTCATGGCTTTTATTAGTGTGTCCTCAGTACTGAACCTCCCATCGTGGCTGCCTGGTATGTCGTTCAAGGGGAAGATGGAAATTGCAAGGGGGTTCACAAAACAGTATATTGAGAGGCCGTTCACGTTCTCTTTACAACAACTGGTATGCCAACATGAACTACCTCGTACATACGTTTACAGTTAAATATAGCTGGGGACTAGAGTTGTACCGTCGATGGTACACGATGCACTTCGAAATGCCGAGGAGAAGGGGACGGAACCGGATGAATTGTGGAGGAAATCTCTGAAAGAAGCAGCCGCAACCGCTTTTTTAGGTATGTTCTCCAGATACTCGGATTGCTCATTTGCTCATTTGTATTCTCAACCGTATTAGCTGCATCAGAGACAGTGCGTGACGTGCGGTAGCATCGAGTACTTCCCTAGCTGACAGTAGCTGGAAAACAGTCAGACTCGGTCCTGATGACATTTTTTCTGATGATGACGCTGAACCCGGAAGTACAGAAAAATGCTCAAGCGCAGATTGATGCTGTGGTCGGCAAGTCGAGACTGCCAACAATTGGTGACCGACCCTCATTACCGTATGTGGATGCCATTCAGAGGGAGGTACTCAGGTACAGCCCCTCGCTCCCTCTATGTGAGTAATTCCGAAGTTTGTCTGGTGCCTGTCATTAATGCCCCAGATGAAATAGCGGTCCCGCATGCTACTGTAGATGATGATATTTATGAAGGATACCACATTCCAAAGGGTGAGAAGTTTCCGATCATCAAATACGTCTTGCTATATGTTTCTAGGTACCATCGTTATCGCAAACTTATGGTTCGTGAGAATTTGCCTCTGAGAACCCGATATTTGACACCTGTGCTGTAGGTCAATGGCGCACGATGAATCCAAGTATCCAAACCCATACACGTTCCTCCCCGAGCGATTCCTCAACGACGATGGAAACCTAAAGCCCCATGACATCGAAGACATCGTATTTGGATTTGGTCGACGCATCTGTGTTGGGAGACACTTCGCAGATACGTCTGTGTGGACTGTGATTGCCAAGGTTTTGACCGTGTTCACGATTTTGAAGCCTCTGGATGAGAACGGGGTGGAGATCCCTGTAGAGCCTAAGTTTTCCAGTGGCGGTTCCGTGTGAGTGATGGGCGACCTCTAATGTCTCAGCTTGCAGTTTAAACGTATTGATCGTGTACGCGCGCAGGCGGCCCCTTCCATTCCAATGCAGGATCATGCCTAGGATAAAGGGAATGGATGCAGAAAAACTGGAAGACCTTATCCTTGCTAGCGGTGACTAAGGCACTTGCGCCTTGGACAGATGCGAGATGGCTTTTGTTCGTAGGATTTCGTTGTTCATTATATCTATCGCAATATCGTTCACCAAATCATTGGTCGTCGACGTTAACCTTTTTTCCAAGGCGAGCTTCATTCAGAATGAGAATCCAAACAATAAGTTTTGGCATCGAGAAATCAAGGTCGGAGCTGTTCCCCTGAACTTTGTTTTAAGTTTCGGTATGTGTCTTTCAAATTCGAACTTAAACCTCGAGTTCAATATTCACATTCGGGACGACATTGTGGTCCATTCTAAACATTGATACAGTCGTTGTGTCTGGCTGTGGATTTATGTATTGATAAGATGGGATAATATGACTTTGTATGGTGTTTGCCTTTCCGATCACTCCCAAAGTTTCACTGAGTGTCGTTCCTGGCGATACGGTGTTACCTCATGTGGTGATAATGTGGACACTGATTGATGAGTCCGCACAGTGTCCGCCATCCATTTGATGCTCACGATCTCGGTAGACCCCGCCGCTTGATATGAGAACACTCAGTGCGGTTCGTATGGGTTTATCGGGTGGGTACCTTCAATTAGCCGATGAGGCAAGATCCGAGTTTACCGGCTAGTATAGTCGACTCTGACTCATGGCATGACTTCAAGAACATATATTCTATCAAGCTTTTTGGTCTGCTAACTGCGGTAGAATGATGAATAGGATTGGAGAGGTAACGAACTAGATAATATGGGGATGGTTTATGACGCGGGCCAAACG
>JBBPLP010000316.1:6377-27689 GCA_038089875.1 Fistulinella prunicolor
ACAGTCTCGGGTTGTGGGCGGGGGGGGGGGTGGTGGGGGTGGGGGTGGGGGGGGGGGGGGGGGGCGGGGGGCTGAGGTCGGAAGGACACGACCATGATGAGCCTTTGGTGAGTACTGGTAGTGGAAATTGAAGTACCCAGAGCACTTCATCAAAAAGTTCGGGATGGGAAGAGAACCAGAGGTAAAGTTGAAGAACTGCTAACACGTTCGATCGTGTATCTGCTCTCGGCGATGGCAGAAGCGTTTGCCAGTGGCAAGAATCATAGAACACATGTATGGCCTTGGTCCAAATTAATAGAGACGGGCACTCGAGCCCTTCTGAGAGTATCCGAAGGGTTGGAGAAGCTTGGCCAACTAGAGGGCGAGATCACGAGGACGTAGCTGTCACTTCTCAGTGGTGAAATGTTCAGCGAGACTGAATTGGTCGACAACTTTGCAAGTCACAGCATTCAGTAATTTGATCAAACGATTCAAATTTAGAGGCTGATGCTCATGCAACTACGAGTATATAGCATGTACTGTCCGACATGAGGCCGCAGCCTCACTGAACAATAAATGCGGAGACAACAAAAAGTGCATGTCGAGATCATTATGCCATATACTTTAGATCATCATTCTTCTCCTCAGCAGAATTTGAAGGGGACGAATCCTCCAACACTCCAGTGCCCATCTTGGAAGTGTCGAATCCGTGCGCCTCCAGGTATAAACGAAACTGCAGAAACAGATATTCAATTATATAAGAAGAGGATGATAGGCACAAAGTGCATACTGCTTCATCTTCTGCTGCCATTCCATCGTGGGCAATAGGCTTGACAAGGAAGAGCACAACCAAGGCGCTAACGATGGCAAGACCGCTAGCGATCCAAAAGGGACCAGTAGTCGCCTTCAGCGAGCCAGGACTACCGAAATCTGAGCAGTATTTGAGAATCAGTTTAGAGTGAGTTAACAAGCACCCACCCTTAGTTATGTATTTCCAGCCTACCCATCAGAAATGTGGTTAGTCGATCGTACCCAAAACAGTTAACGTCGCGTCTACATACAGTATGTACCAACAAATGCGCCAACTTGGCCGGTGGCCATCGCAATACTATAGTAATGACCACGGACCGCAGTGGCTGAGCTCTTGGCAGCAAGAACATTAGCACAGTTTGCGGAGCCTAGAGATATTTAAAAAATGACCGACTGACAAACTAAGTCACCTACCGAACGTCCCGAGACTCATGAAGATGCCGTATAGGACCTGTCAGTAAAAAATTGGTCAAAATGTGCACTTCATCACGCAGTCGAGGACTTACCGCAAAGGCAGCGATATGCTGAGCCAAACGAGTGTACAGGCCACTTAGAATAAAGCCGACGATTGCCTGAGCGACTAAACCAACGATCTAATTGTGTGCGCAATGAATGTTGTAGCCATATAATCATGACCCAAGGAAACGTTACCATTGTGTTCTTAGGGCCCCAGTAATCCACGACGAATGCACCTATAATAGTTCCTGGCATATTGGTGAGTATTGGGTAAGCCGAGATTCTCAAAGTGGAGCGAACCTGGAACGGAGAATAGACTATGAAAGGGGTGTCAATAACGAGATGTAGGGCAAGGGAAAAAGCGAACTTGATAACAACACTCCACCCGAATACCACCGACAAAGAGGAGGAATCTCCAACAACGCTTTACAACATCAGTCTCGACATCGTTATCAGTCGAAGGCTGGAGTCAACTTACACCCTCGTAATTGTTGAAGAGTAGAGAATAAACTGAGCATAGATTAGTAGGTAACGAATCAGAACGAAAATAGCAATATCACTGGATATCTGTGTGTATGCAGATTGGGATCGCAATTCACGATTAAGACAGGGGTACGTACGCAATGAAGTTAAAGATGAACCTTTATTGCATAAGTGGTCAATGTATGATAACCAGAATGACAAGTTCGTCAGCTTACCAGGATATAGAAACGCCCAACAATCCTACCCAGTAGCGCTTGATAACAAGATAGTATGGAATACGGATGGTCTTCATTGAATTCATTTGATAGCTTTTTGGTTCTGTCATGCGCAGGCGCCATAAAAATACGGCAGCAGCGGGAACAGCACCCAAACCAAGTGAGAGGCGCCATACAGCGTTGAGGTGGTGGTCCCCGAAGCTGTAGATGTATGTTAGGGTTAGTTCTCACTGCGATACATGATGTGACCCACATCCAATACAAAACCAGAGGTACGAAGGAGCCAAATACAAAACCAATACTAATCATCGTGCCTGAGACGTTGTTTAGACATGGAGCAGGTGATTGAATCCGGAAATTACATACCAGTTGCGAGTATCAACCATCGATGCTGAGCATTCTTTGCGATTCCCTCTTCTTCCGTTTGCTCTGCAGCAGAGACCGCACCACAAGGGAATTCTGCGCCAATTCCAATGCCTGCTAGAAAGCTAAGGGTTCGGCCGTGAGATAGAGTAAGACTATCGACGAGCTTAATTACCGGCAAGTGCAGAGCATGGCAACCATTCCACCTAGACTGCCATCCACGCCAGAAGAACCAGCGGATAAGCCGGTGAAAATAGCAATGATAGTCGTCGCAATCATCTGACCATTTGATGAGGCACTGTGACCATGCTTTCTGGAACAGTCTCACCATCCCAAACCAGCGACCGAACTTGTCGGATATCCAGCCAAAGGCCAGCATACCCACAATCGTGCCTGGCAGTGACAATCAAACCATCAGAAAAAAAAGAGAAGTGGAGAAGACAGTACCCGCGAATGTGACACTGGAGAGTATGCTGCTATAGTTATGTCTACCCAATGCATCGGCACCGTAGATAATAGTCAAGACTATGAATAAGATGAGTAATCTGAAAGGGGATTGAGTTTGATTGAGCAAATGTCTCACGTGTATTTACTGTAGATGTGATATTGAGATAGCAGATGCCGTGCGATAAGTAGCCTTGGACATACCTGCCCCAATGACACTGCTAGAGTAACCTGATGATGAATGACCCAAGTGTACACAGCATGGAATAATGGGTGACATAGATACCATCGGAAAACAAGGCGGTTCCGCAACTATTTGAAATCGACAGTGAATTCGGAGCATCATTATACGAGAAGGACACATACGCAAAGATGAGAGAGACTCTCGATAAATCTCCATTACGCTTCGACATTGGCGGACTAAGGGAGGAAGGACCAGCGCCAACAATACATCAACCTTTGGTGTGTACTTATAAATGTTCAGGAGCAGACATTCCCAACACGATGATATTGAATCTGGATTGAAATCGGGGACCTCATGTGCCACGCATCTAAGCTTCCTTCTGAACTTAGTGTTTGTCCCTAGGGTCCTAAGGTGTGTAAGCGTGCTCTCCGGCCCTTTTTATGAAGGAAAAGCTTGAAGCACTCTGATAAAGTGAGTGCGACTTCGACGATCACTGAATTCAATAAGTACTCCGCCTGTAATGTAGGATACGCAAAAAGCGCCGTAGCAGCTGTGAAGCATGACATGACGAGATAGCGGAGCCAGCGTCGTCTATAAAAACCAAATGTGCGGTGCGATGCACGGACTCGATCATGTGAATCAGGGCGCAACTTGTGCGGCGAATGCCAAATTACTGCTGCTTTTCGGTACTTTTTAGTCCGTCGTGTCGGACTTCAAGTTGTCTGACCGGGCCACAGGCACATCTCTGTCGTCTGTGGCGCATCCATCTAGGTCACATCTCGGGAGATAGCAAGGAGATTTGGAATGATGAGACAAAGCAGAAATTAAAGAAAAACAAACGTTGGGAGGGGTCGAGAGCGATGGGCGGAAGTAGGAATGCCCTCGGAGTGGAAACTCTTACGGTCAGCCAGAGAGAAATGGAATGAATGATGTACGATGCTCACAATTCCTTGACATCCTCGTAGCCATCTGATTTGCAAGGTCCTTGAACTTGGCCACTCCAGCGGGTTCCATGATGTCATAATCCCGATTTTCCTTGGAAACACTGTCGACAAGAACCACGGTATCTTGTGCGACAACACCGGAGGAAGAAGGCTGCAATCCTTTTATGTGTATTGATCGATTGCAAAACGAGTAAAAGGCTTGGGAACCAGAAGCAGAGTCGAAAGAGCTACCGTGCATAAAGGTATCTATTTCAGCACGACAAAGGTTGTGACCATGTATGACACGTATGGCTTAACCTCAAAAAAGAAAAGGATACTCGATGCCTCCGGATAATACGGTATGAAGCGACGAACCGATCCGCTTGAACTGGAGTGACCTGGCAATGTTTGCAGGGTGGGAAGAGCCCGGGCCACTGAGAGCGCGAGATTGAGCATGCAGTAATAGTCATCTTCGTCGGTGAAATGGTCGACAGACGCTGAATTGACCGAGAACCGCGTTACACCAGGTCACATCGTTGGATGTCTTGAATCAACTCCTAGTAACAATGCTTTCAAAGGGGGAGGCCATCTGCGCGTCATTTGAAGCACCTGAGCAAAGAGACTCACTGAAGTAATAAGCTAAATTTGAGAACAAGAAGGAAAACCGACAGCAAGTATGGAGAGCCTCGTCGGACACGTCATGGCTTCGCGTATCGACCAGCCCTAAACCATATCACGTGATAAATTGTCACGCCTCAGATTATTTCGTGACTGCACAAAACTTATTAAATTATTATTATTTCTTCGATGCGGCGCGGTAACAAGTCACACAAGGTCAGTCTCATCTTCTGCTGTCCTCCACAGCACAGTTCACAGCGTTTTGTACAGGTGCCCAATGTCAAGCTTCGTCCTGCACCGCTCCCCACCCATTCTGCCCGAGTTCACGACCCAGACGCGTCATGCGATCGTAGCTCAGACTCTGAGATGCCTCCCAATGCGAGCATGGTAGACCACTGTCCAAGGCCGTTCAAACGCTTTTACATATGTGCGACTGGGGCAATGGACAAGGTCCGTCTCACAAACCAACTCCGATACCCATCCTCATACTTTCATCTAGCCTACCTTGTTCAAAATGGCTATCGAGCTCGGAGCCGAATCTACGAGTGATTTTACCGACCGGGTCACTCATCTCATCGCTAGCTCACATGGTGGAGCAAAGTACCTGGTGCGTTTATTTGGGCCAACCCCCTTTGTCGTCACTCACGTGCACAGTGTGCCGTCGAGCGCAAGGTACCTATCATGAGTCCGGATTGGATTACAGAATCACATGCCATATGGTTACGTGGAGACGACGTTGACGTTCAACAAGTGCGAATTGTTACTGCTACTTGGCTCAATCTGACTATCCATCCCAGAGCATAGCCAAGTACCGACTGCCCATCTTCTCAGGTGTCGTACTATCGCTTTCGGGCATAGAAGATGTCCAGAGGCGCACCGAGATAAACCGATTGGTGACAGCAAATGAAGGAATCTATCTGAAGAACCTTGAACGGCCTATCAGAGTTACCCATCTTTTATGTTCGGGCGATATTGAAACCGACAAGATGAAGTACGCGGAAAAGTTCAATAAACACAAGGAAGCATACATACATCTCGTTTGGGAAGAGTGGTTCTGGGACTGCCTCGAATTTGGTGGTAGGCTTTGCCTTGATTCCTGTCACGACACTCCATCGATGTACTCTCAAAAGGTAGGTTTGATGAAAGAAAGTATCAAGTGGGTCGACCGAGACCAGAAAAACGAAAGTCCCTCCACCGTAGTGAGTACTCGTTCCGTTCCAGTTTTTGTATCCTTGAAGTATATATTGCTACAGACCCTACATCTCCGCTCCTTGTGCAAGACTCTGCCCCAGGCTCCCACCCGAATTCGGCCATCCCCATTGACGATGTCAATCAGCCGAAACGATTGGGGCCCATTGTTCCGACTGGTAGCTTCACTGTCATAAATAACCTTCCAATTGACGGCGAAGAAGAAGAAATGGCGGTCATCAACAAGCCCGTCCCTGCTGTGACTCTCCAGATGTGGCAAGGTCTCCTCAAACCTCGCGGATTCGAACTTGACAGTGGAAAGCTCATCCGAAGTCCTTCAAAGTCGCAAGCCATGCGATCGTCTCATTCGCCGCCGACATGGTCGCAAGCCCGGCCAGATGTGATGAGTCACAATGGCACTGGAGTTCAGAATGGAAAAGAAAAGGAGAAAGAGAGTGTCATATCGTCGTTTAGACGAGTGAATTCGTTTGCTCCCGTTCCCGTAAACGAACCTGCCGTTCGACAACCATTTCGGCGGAATACGACGTGTCCGTCGATTTGCCCCGGCGAGGCAGAAGGGAGTGGTTTACCCAACGCTGCTCAGCCGGAAAGAGAGTCAGCCAAGCCAACTCTCTTCGTTGGGTACACTTTTCGTCTTCTTGGTGAAGCTCGGTGTCCAAACGTTCGACTTGCAATCGAAAGAGGTGGTGGATTTGTGATGGATGATGATGCCGAAGAACCAAATTTCATCATCGTAAGATTGATAAGGTATGTTTATAGCGCCGGGTTGACTCCTCTCGATTAAGCATTGACACTTTGACGTTGATGGTGTGTCGTGGCAGTGGGAGTAAGCTCTACCACGACGAATTTGACGACTACGCACGAACCAAGTATAGGACAGAATGTTGGCTCGAACATTCCGTTTTCCATGAGCGAATATGTGAACCAGATGAAAATGTAACCTTCACACCACTCAAGATCATAACGCCGGTACCCGGTACGTTTACACCCACTGTGACCCGCAACTACTCACAGATGCCACGGCTATAGATGCGGAGAATATCAACCTCAGCTTGTCTGGCCTAGATCAGTCCCAGTTGTGTTGGATCCGACGTCTCGTGAGGGCGGTTGGTACGTTTTCCATTCATGCTTCCGTCGTTCGAGTTAGACACCATAACACTTGTGTAGGGGTAATCCTTGAACCAACATTCACCCGCCGGTCGACCCATCTTATCTGCCCCTGTGGAACAGGTACCAAATTTGAGAAGGCATTGGAATGGCGAATTCCGGTCGTTTCGTTGGCTTGGGTGGAAGACATGGCGAGGACGGGAACTATTCCGCGTTTAGACAAATACCTTGTTGATGGATCTTTTGTGGGAGCATCAGTCGATGGAGAAGACGGTTTCGAGCGAGCTCAGCCGCTACACCCAGTTCCTGAGGTCAGGAGAAACAAGGGAAAGGAGAAAGAGAAAGACATTGACTATCAAATGACGGATATCACAAATGGTGGCACCATTCAGGATTCTCTTTCTCGAAGGACCCTGACTTATTCTACCTTTCCAGACGATTTGGCTGCCCAGCCCATGTTCATCAAAGACACAGCCCTCCTCCAGGATGCCCCCTCACAACACTGGGAACCGACGTCTCCTGCTCGTAACGGACTATTCGGCAAACCGAGGCTTTTAACCCATGACTCTGATCCCCCAGAGGAAGCTGAGACCTATGGAAATCACGGCTACCCCACGACCTCCTCTTCCCCTGACCTACCTCCACAAAGTAGCTCTCCCCCCTTTATAGAGATTGAACCGCCTCTTCATGAGCCCTCCCCTTCAAGACGCGCACCTCTGGTCCCTTCTCACCCCCGGCCCGCGCGCGAACCCTCTGGCCCTTCTCACGGCGCCGATACTGTAACCCTGGCCAACGCTCGAATGCGAACGCAAACGCAAACACCAGCTCAAACACAAGCTCGGATTCCTTCCTCAATGTCGCCCTCACCGATGAAGCTCCCGCCATCGAGTTCGATCCCCGACGTGTTCGTCCCGTCCTCATCCTCGTCCGCGCATCCCCCCGACACAGATGCGATCACGAAAGCGCTGCACGAGAGCTTGACGTCGCTTCTCGGAAAACGACCAATCGCAGAGGCGGACGAGGGCGGGGCGAAGAAGGGGAAGCGGGTGCGGCCGGGCGGGCAGTCCAACGTACGTGTTTTTTCTAGCATGTGCATTGTGTGTTGATTTCTTCTTCTTTTTTGGTTGGGAAATAGCTCGCATCCCGGGACGCGTCTCGCGAGAACCTCTATTCGCCCATTCTACCTGCCGTCGTTCGTCCGCCCGTTCCACTACCGCCACCGCCACCACCAGAGCTTGACACGGGGATGCACATGGGCATGTTCGACGGGATTGGGACGGTAGGCGGAGGACCGCGCTCGACGGAGGAGAGTTTGAGGGTGACATACGAGGACCCGGGACAAGCGGAGGAGAAACGACGGTTGCTGAGGATGTTGGGTGGGGATGTCGATGAGGCGGAGGTGGCCGGGACGGGGGTTCAGAAGAGGGTGGCCGGTGGTGGTAAGGGTGCCAGTGAAAATACGAGCAGGATGCGACGGGCCAGACGGGCCAAGGTTGCATAGCGTTCCAAGGAACAAGGGTATTTGACATATCCATATGATCTTGGATGCGGGAGATATATATACATACACGTACAGTCATCTCTTCCATTATTCTTCCTTTCTCTATCAGTATGTTGAAGTTTGTGATTACTATCATAACTTGGAGTCCGACTAGAGCACACGAGAGAGTGAACGAGCCATAATGCATACTATCCTGCGTACTATCACCCCTCCGAGAGTGTGGTTCTTGCTTATATTCAAGTTGCCCATTCCGAGCCATCCGCCATAATTTCAATCTACAACACTTGGTCATGCAACGGGGTTCTGCTGTCGGAGATCGATTTTGTGCTGTGCAATTGCAGCATGGTTCTGTGTCATGTGTGGACCTGCAGGCGAACACAGCAAACTACACTCAGTCTCCAACTTCGACCAAGTCAGCCATGTCCACTCAGCCCAGCTCAGCCTCAAACTCTGAGCGAATACACTGGCAATCTTCTGCTCAATTAGAATATGCCATTTCTCATATCTTTCTTCCCGCCGTCTACCGCCACGACGAACCTGACACTATCTCTGCCGAGTCCAACTATCAGGCTGCAGAGAAGAACATGGAGGATCCTGAAAATACGAAATTGAAATCTCCTGCAAAGAGGAAATTGAAGTATCCTGTGGAGAAGAACAAGGATCCTGTGGAGAAGAAATTGAAGTATCCTGTGGAGAAGAACAAGTATCCTGTGGAGAAGAACGAGTCGTTAGCACGTGCAGTATGCGCTGTTGCCCATGCCTACTACGAAACTGCCGATGACTCCCTCAAACCTCATTGGCGTCCCATCACAAAGATGTTGGACAACTTGCAAGCCTTCCTCCAGCCCGAGGGCCTAGCTCAAGGTCAGGTGGCCTCCCAGTTGCACGAAATGGAAACAGGAGGTATGCTCTTAATTACCTTGTGTGACTGCGTCCGCGTCGAACAAATTACAGATAGCCTCGTGTTTTTGAACAAAAGTCAAGATGCGGCGGCAATCTTCACAAAGCAGGTCCACTGTACTCTGTACCAATCCTTCTCGGGGGTTGGAGATTTATGTGCCATCGAAATTCCAGACGAGGTCTTTCATAGTCGACACTTCCAATCCGAACTCGCAGGCTTCCTACTTCTCCCGGACGGATGCGGTCGGCTCCTTACCAGTATCTTACGAGGTGTTGGTCGCAGCACTGAAGTTGCTCTCCACACCATCGAATGTATCCAGTCGCACTACAAGCTTCAGTTCCGGCGTCGGTCCTTGCTTTGGCTGCTGGTCAAGGTCGTGTTCCGGACAGCCGGTGGTCTCGGACATATCTGGTATAAAGTGTTCGTGTTGCATCTTATGTGCAATCTTGCGATGGACGCGATGGACGCGAATCTTCCCAGTCATCTACTGCACGCAGTCTCATGCAAAATCCTTCGACGTTCGGGAAAGCTCGGTTCTTCTGCACCAAACTGGCTCCATGAGATGGTATTGGAGATCAGTGTTTCCCTTCGAGAAACCCTTGAGACGAGATGGAGGAAGATACAAGCTACTCGACCCCTTCCTCCATTGTGGAAACCATCCCGGCTTGATCTTGATGGCGACACTCAGCTCTCGCTTCTGGGGAGCAAAGAATATATTTGTAGCTCCCTCATGAATAATGGACGGGAACCCCTCCCTTCTCCCTTCTATCCTAAACATCTCCTCCGCGGCACTCTCAACGACTTCCTATCTTTGACGGGGAATTTTTTCGAGAAAGCATACCGTCTCGATCGTTATATTGCCCTCTACGACGTCGAACAGGGAGTAGAGCAGGGGATCGACGACTGGCTCACTTGCGTTACGGATGCAGGACAGGCATGTACCCAGGTTGAGGTCTTGATGGATAAATATCTGTCGAGTGCACGGGATGCATACAAGAGCAATCCGGAGCATATCTCCATCATGTTTTTGACGGCGCTCGAGCTTTGGGTTGCACTCGACAAATTGGTTGTCGGGATGGTTCCCGTGCTTGCCGAGTACTTTCCTGGGGTTCCAGAGGACCTCTTGCACAAGCCGCTCTTCCGTAACACCATGAAGCTCCACCGTCTGCGCCGTGCATATCAGTATATTTCTGTTCGCTATGCTCGTTTTCTCCTCCGCGAGTCCACGTTTTCTGGAGAAACGACGCAAGACATACTAGTCGCTGTTCGTTATGATGTCAACTCCCTGGATCATTTCAACTCCCCGGACTTGAACCACATATGGAGATACGGAGCCATTCTGCGCCCACATACTAAGATTGTTGCCATATTTGAATTGCATTGTCCGACATCTCTTGCTATCTGGGGTTTTACCACTATTCGCCTTCTAAATAGGCTCTTCTCCCCCCAATATGCTGCTCCATTGTTGGCGCTTTCTCCCCTGAATCCTTGTCTTATCGAGCAGTGGACATCACCCGTCACGAAACGTGCTTACATGGTTTGTTTCAACCCAAAAGATCTCAAGCAACAAAATACTTCTCGTAACATCTCGGGAGACGATCGCGCTAAACTCTTTTCTTATCGGGACCCAATGAGCCACCAGATGTGCCAATACATCAATGGGACATCTCACACATCCAATGATGTTTTAGCTGCTCAAGCGCAATGTCCTGTCGATCTTTCCTCACACGAATTCACTTCCTTTGGACACTTGCGGAGTGGTGGCTCACTGCAATGGGTCAACATATTGCAGGAGTTGCGCAGAAAGGCCCTAAATTTTCGACGTCACGATGTTTACCTCCTGTTCGCTATGGCTGCATCGCAAGTTGGACCATTTGACCTGAACACAGCCGAATGGGAATGGAGCTGGGAACTTCAAGAATCATTCTTCTGCAATGCCCTTCTAAACGAGCTTGAGAGTTTGCTTTTGGATGTTGCGGTTCACTCGCTGGATGGGGTGATGATGGGTGTCATTTCCTTGTTGCTTACTCGTTTACTTGCTTCGAGCCCATGTGAAGATGTCTCCCAGCGAGTCTTCACACTTCTTCAGCGCGCTCGGAAAAAGACAATTTACTGGGTGCAAGAGCTGTCGTACGACCTTATGATGTCGCCGATGGACATCAAACGGAAAGACCGCCTGAGGGACATGGCCGCTACTTTCCGAAGCACATTCGACGTTGGTCCCGATCTAGCTCACAAACTTATTCGTTCAGCAGAGGATGTCGGCGCTCTACTTCTTTGTGCTATCCTTATTCAAGCAAACCGCCCTATCGATCTCGAATGTAATTGTAATTCCTGAGCTTGAAGTGCTGCGTTGCTCAAGTCATTTTAACTTTCTAGGTGTTTCCGAATACTCACGTCTGCTTCTTGAACGTGATCGTCGTCTTTCACTCGATCTCGAGAGTGTTTTGAGGGACGTTATCCAGGCCGACGGGTCAAACCGAGGTATCGACCTGGCAGTTTGTACTGTTTGGTCCGGATATCGTTCTGGTCCGCGCGTATGGCAAGCATTACCACGTCCAAGCTCCCACTGGTTCACATGCGAAACTGCGGCTACTCAAGGCAGGCGTTCCCAAACAATGCATTTGAACCTGCTCGATGGGGCCCTTTTGGTGGACGGCAAACCGATAGGCGGACTACCCCACGAGATTAGGAAATATCCAATGTATAGACGGATCTTTGGTGATGTGCGTACATGTTATTCCAATGACATCACAAGCTGATAACCATTTTTCGTAGGAACTTTTCCTTGTTGTGGCATCTGATCTCCCTGGAATGGATTATTGTACATTAGCTATGGTCTGCGAGCATCGAGTGAGTACCTGCGTTCTATGGTTATAATTAAATTTGCGAATACAAACGTGGCTAGGTACACTTTGTGCTGCGGGGTGATAACCTGGTAATTCGAGCGCAACATAAAGATATGGCCGACATCCTCGAAATCGTCCCCTCTGAAAAATTGCAGGGGGACCTTCTTGCGAAGTTTGTCGACGGTCATGTTCACTGGTTGAACCTGACAACCTCGATCATCGAGATACGCCCACTTGGACGCCTTTGGGAAGAGTCCATAGAGAATTGGAGGATTGATTGCAGGCCTGGGCAGTATCGTATGTACAGCGGCTCCGAATGGCTCGTGGACATCCGAAGCCCAACCTATGACATGGTTGCAAATCGCTTGGAGTGTCTCGACCTCCGCAGAAATCTAATTATCACCACATTACCCGTCAATGCTCTGGAATCCTTGTCAATCAGACGACTCTCTGTTGTTCTGCCCCGCTACGGCCTGTCCTTTTTCGTTAATGAAGACGGAGAGCTAGAGTCTTGTGACTTTAAGGACATGGTATATGACAGTAATCAATGTGTCGGGACGTTGTTCGGTTTAGAGAGCCGACTTGTTCTTCGACCAAACATGGAGGTTGAAGAGGAACTCATCCACAGATGCATCATCATACCGGACGGTGGACTCGTTTCCCGCGAAGAGCGCGGTCATCTTGCTCGTATCACAATCGATGCAGTCTCCAGCAAAAACAATTCAAGGGATTCAGTCAGATACCACACCTATCGTGTGGATACTGACCTGGGTTGTTTGGCAAGTGATGGCGGCTGGAGGAGCAAGCCATATCTTGCCTATCTGCACGCACAGACTAGCGTTGATTGGATGCCTGATCCGTTGACAAGTAAAACAGGGATTCAGGAAGCGCTATGTCTTTTACGTTCGGCGGCATGTCGGTCAATCATGGAACTCAGTGACACTGGTGGCGAGAAGCTTGAACTCCCCTCTATTGACAACGAGATACTTCCCCAACTCAAATTTGCCATGCAAGAGATCGAGTATCGCATTCAACGGGATAAGTTTCTCCGTAACGGCGTATCTCCTCCCCCTGGACGTCCCAAGCTGGATGCGCTTGGTGCACTACGAGTTGCGTACCTCTTTCCGTATGAGGTTGTTGAACCAGCACCAAAGTCAATCGAAGTTGGCCCGCCCAAAACCTCTGAGCCCGAAGACTCTGCCTACATCGTATCACTCGCAGTTTATCATTGGTTAATCAAGGCGGAGAATGAGACACAGGATGATACAGAACTTGCAGACACCCCAACATGGGCGGATCCCGATCGTCTTCCACCATTGATCGTTGAAGCAGATGCCCTTTTCGGGAAACATCAATCCCTGTGGCATGGATCCCACCGGCAAAAGCAGCAGCCGTCCATCGCCGAGGTGGAGGATTTCCTACGTCAAGCCACGGAAGCACGTCAGCGATTTCGACTGCTATTCCTACTCCCCGCAATAGTATACTCTCTGAACCGTGTTCACGAACCAACCTTTCTTTCGTTTCTTGTAGCACTTGCGAAGCGATTCCCTTTAAAACACCCACCGCGCTACAATCAGTGTTGTCCTTCGTATGGATTCTCCCCTTCCGATGCTGCCATACGGGACTGTTACGCCAAGGCGCGACGCCCCGAGTCCAAATCTCAGGGTGAAGATGTAGACGCTTGGAAGGTGTCTGAAAAATTGCCATTGAAAACTGGCACACCAGCTGTTCTACTAGAACATCCGGACCGGGATGAGCGGGATCTGAACCTGTACAACGTCGAGGAGCTGAATGCCGAGTCGAAACTGCTCATTTCCCATTGTGACCGCAATCGTGAAATCAGAGAGGATCTCACTCCTCGTCTTACGAAACTTCACTCTCTTCCAAACCCAAACCGGCCATCACGACAAGCATCTGATATGCCTTTTCAGGTGGATCAGTGTCGGACACTCACGCTGGAGCAATTACTTTGTGATCATTCCCCGCCAAAGCTACCACATCCCAGGAGATTGCGACGCCACAGTGCCACCAGTGAAACCAAGAAGTTCGCGTCTCACCGTGACTCCAATAGCACGTGCACATTAGATCAACTACTCTCCTCTCTTCAGATAAAGGACACCAACCCTGCATTCCAGGAGCAGTATGTTACTCATCTCCACGACAGTTCACAATATGCTCGTGAGGCATATCAAGTCGTGCAGGGAAGAGCGGCGGGGGAACTCTCTATCCGAGTCATTAAGGAACTCCGGAGGCATTATGTGCGGTGCAGAGATAGTTACACCACAGCTTTGATCTCGCTAAGGAAGACACTTTGCCCCTTCAACGATCCCCGCGCACATGCTCTTCGTTGGTCAGGCCCATGTCCACCGATTACCTCTGACACTTTATTGCGATGTCTCGCATCCACCTCACATATTAAACTTTCTGATGGTTGGCAAAAATGCCTGGTATCGCTTGCACTGCTCCTGGTGCAACTTCAGCGTTCCCGAAGATTGCTTCGATTTGCCTTGGATAATCTTCATGAAGAGTTTTTAAGAGAATTGGAGAATGAGGGCTGCGCTGGGTGGAGTGCTCAAGAGCATCTAGACTGGCTGTTGATTCAGGTATGCACCCATAATCAGGTGTTTGTTGTTGTTGACAATGATCTCAGGTGCAAGGAAACTTCCTCATTCGTAGAATTCAGGCAGACGTCGCGATGAACATGATCTCTCCACCATCCAACAAGAACACCACAATTCAGGTCAACATGGGCGAAGGGAAATCTTCTGTGATCCTGCCTATGTCTGCTGCTACTCTCGCAGACGGCAACCAACTTGTCCGTGTTATTGTCCCGAGGGCATTGGTGGTCCAAATGTTCCAGCTGCTGGTTCATCGTCTCGGCGGGCTCGTTAATAGACCAATATATCACCTGCCCTTCTCCCGATGTTTTTTCACCAGCAGGTGTGACACACAGCGAGTCAATATCTTACACGAGCTCCTATCTGAATGCATGCGCGATCATGGGATTCTAGTGGCCCAACCCGAGCATGTCTTATCACTCCGGTTGACCGGCGTGGAGCAGCAATTGCCGAATGGCCGAAACTCCAACAATAATCCACGTGATGCACTCCTGGAGTTTCAGAACTGGATTCATGCTCATGTTCGAGACATCCTGGATGAGAGCGACGACATCCTCCACCCCCGATTCCAACTTATATACACTGTTGGTTCTCAACGGTATATACAAGGATGCCCCGACCGGTGGATAGTCACTCAGCAGGTGCTCAGGCTAGTGAAGAAGCATACGCTTTCCTTGTCGCACAATCTCCCCGATGCAATCGAGTACGAGCGCAATACTTCTGGATCGTTCCCCAGAATTCGCATTCTGCGCGCTTCTGATGCTCGCCAACGCTTGGTATCGCTCATTGCTAATGATGTGATAAACGGACGCCTCTCCATCATGAGTACACTTCCTGAGGATATCAGTTGTAACCGGCAATTTCGTGCAGCGATTAGCGATTTCATATCTTCCGCGGATGTATCACGCCAAAAGGCACTCGTGGTGGAGGAATATGGTCGGCAAACTGGATTGTGGGAGGGATTCTTACTCCTTCGTGGTCTCCTGGCCTGCAACATTCTTTTATTTGCTCTCGCAGAGCGAAGGTGGCGCGTCGATTATGGTCTTTTTCCTACACGCACTAAACTTGCCGTTCCATATCGAGCCAAAGACGTACCTGCACCAACGGCCGAGTTCGGTCATCCAGATGTTACAATCTTGCTCACATGCTTATCCTACTACTACGGCGGCCTCACCGAGGAGCAGTTGAGAACGTCTTTTGAAATTCTACAGGAACAAGACGACCCGTCTGTGGAGTACGCGAATTGGCTTCGAGATTATGAGCCTGGCTCGGTGCCAGTGCATGTTCAGGATCTCAAAAATGTTAATATCAAGTCCTCAGAGCTGTGGGACAAATGCCTAATCCCGCTCTTTTCTCGTAATCAAGGGGCAGTAGATTTCTACCTCTCGCGCGTCGTGTTCCCAAAAGAAGCACTGGAATTCCCCTCCAAAATTACAGCCTCAAGCTGGGACCTAGCGGAAAAACGAGAACGTTTGATAACAGGTGAGTAGTACTGGAATTTTCACCGCCGAGGTGTGTAGCTAAGTAAGCACAGGGTTTTCGGGCACAAATGATGGCCAATATCTGCTACCCACCTCTATCGCGCAGCATAACCTCGACCATCAGCGGGGAAGTAACGCAAGAGTGCTCTCCCATCTTCTCCAACCAGAAAACAATTCCTACGCGCTAATATCTTATCCAAATGGCGAGCGGCAAACTATCCTTGAACTTCTCCAAACCGTCGTCAGCCAGGCACCAAAAATTCACGTTCTTCTGGATGTTGGTGCACAGATTTTAGATTTCTCCAATTATCAACTAGTCAAAGTTTGGCTAGACCTCAGCTCTGATTCTGAAGGAGCTATATATTTCAATGAGGATGACGAACCGATGGTGCTCACAAAAGATGGTAGCTGCCGGCCCTTGGTATCGTCACCGTATGCTCAGCGCCTAGAACGATGTATTGTTTACCTGGATGATGCGCACACGCGGGGTACCGACCTTAAGCTCCCTCGCGGCTCCCGAGCCGCGGTCACTCTAGGACCCAAAGTCACAAAGGATCGTTTAGTTCAAGGTACGAATAGCAATAGCATTGAAGTAGTGAGCCCATAGTTCCTTATACATAGGTTGCATGCGAATGCGCAAGCTTGGCCATGGTCACTCCATCATGTTTCTCGCACCCCTTGAAGTTGATAGAAGCATCCGCGCTATTGCAGCCAAGGACAACCCGAATATCCCTGTCACGACGGCAGACATCTTGCGCTGGTCAATTCACGAGACCTGGACGGATATCCAACATTGGGCTCCTTATTGGGCACTTCAAGGCATCAACTATGATTGCCGACACGATGCCTGGTCCCTCTTCTGCAGGAACAAACTCACGCGAGAGAAATTAGCGGACGCATTTCTTCAGCCGGAATTCAAGTCCCTGGCCAATCTTTATGCACCATTTCAGCCCCAAAATGCCTCAAATGCCTCATTTATCCTGGATGATTACCCGGAGATCCAGCAACATTGCATAGACCTTGGAGCCCTGCGGCTTCCTCTTGTACAGATGGAAGAACAGCAAGAAAGAGAGGTTAATCGCCAGATTGAACGAGAACGAGAAGCGCAGAAATGTCAATCCAAAGCAAACCCGGCAAAACACTCTCTTCATCCAGCGGTTGTTACCTTCGTAAGGACAGGCGTCGTTCCTGCATTGTATATTGGCAGCGTTTTTCGTCCAGTCTTTACGGCTCTCAAAGGAACCTCTGCAGGTACCGTGAATGGACGTCCCTGGATTCCATTCGTCCTGGCAACTTCGGATTTCTGCAAGACAGTCAAGCGTGTATCACGTCGAGAGGACATGGATCCGTATCTACGCCCCGTTCAATGGGTTCTCTCTGGCAAATGGCATCATAACCGAGTTCTCGTTATTATCAGCCCATTCGAAGCTGACCGCCTGATGCCGGATATCAGGGACAGCAAATATGTTCACCTCCATCTGTACACCCCCCACACATCTAAGCGCATGAGACCTGTAGACGAGCTCACGTTATTCACAATTCCGCCCATTCCCGATAATTGGACACCACCACGGGACCTGATCGACCAACTGAATGTGTTCGCTGGACAACTCTACCTGACAGACTACGATTCCTACCTCCGACTACGCCGATTTCTGCGTATACAAGACCGGGATGTGCCGATGAATACCAGGACAGCAGTTCGGCGCAATCTGATCACCCCTGGTATTCTGCGGGAGATTGAGAATCTGTTCAGGAGCTCGCCGCTGCCTTTAGTAACAAAGTTGCTTGTCATTCGGCAGAGAGGACTATCCTTCGCCCAGACGCATATGGGCAGAATTCTTCAAGGAGAGCGACTGACCGAAAATGACTTCAAGATTGTGACGCATCCAAGCTCTCAAAAAGACTTCAGGATTGTGGCGCGTACGAGCCCTGATGATAGACACGAGACGGCGTTCATTGAAGACTCAGCCAGCACCATATCACTATCGCTGTCCTACGTAGAAGAAGGGACGAGAGACCATTGATTCCTTTGATGAGGATGAGCCAACAGTAAATGGTATGTTCCCCGATCGATGCTAACTTCGAATGAAGGGCTGATAATATGTTTGATAGACCACTCCAATTTGTGAATGTGTTTGTATCCCAACCATATGCCTTCCTGTGATATGCCGCCGTGCCATTGAACGTGTATATAGTCGACCGTGCTTCGTGCTGATGTATTCTTTGATATCTTGTCTTGTCTTCTACCTTTGAAATTTGATGCTTGACCTGTATTTAACGGACTCGCTTTTTGTTGGTCTGCGACAATGTATCTTTTCTATACCTGTTACGCGTTATCTCGCCTTGCTCTACACAAGTGTTCCTTTCGATGAGTGGCGAAGCCAAGTAAAAATAAATCATGTCCACGTCTCCTTTAAAGAACCAATTTTTGAGCACTGCCACGCAGTGTCGCACTATCACACAGGCGGAGTTCTTCAAGCTTTCAAGTCATTGATGTAGAGTAAATGCGTTTACCACGCATTACCGGCCAGCCGCAAAAAATAAAACCGCTTCGCATTGGGGTACACATCTGATAAATAACAGACTTACAACTCCCTCAATCCCTGACCCCCATCGTCCTCGTCGTCCGCCTTGACCGGGACCCTCGACCTCACCGGCAACCCTGCAAACTTGGCCCGGAGCGCCTCATACTTTCGCCGCTGCGCCACCGACACGCTCGGTCCAACCTTGTCCACCGCACGCACGACATCCGCGGCCGTGACCACGACTTTCACATCTGCCTTTCCGTCCTGCCCCCGTCTCTCGCTCCTACCCTCGTCTTCCCGCTCTTCCATGTCCTCGAGCGTGCCCAACACGCGCCGCAACGCAACGACGCCCGCCTCTCTCACCACAGCCGCCAAATCCGCCCCACTATACCCGTCACACCCTTCCCTGACCAACCGCTCCGCACACGCCCTCACGCCCTCTTCCCCGTCCGTGCTCGTGCCCGTGTCGACGGCATCACCTCCACCGCTCTCCGCCACGGGCACCCGCTTCATCAACGTCCGCAAAATCTCGACGCGCTCCTCGGGCGTCGGCAGATCGACGTACAAGAGCTTGTCGAGCCGCCCGGGACGAACCATCGCCGGATCAATCATATCCGGCCGGTTCGTCGCGCCGATGACGTAGACCGACTTACGGGCGTCGAGACCGTCGAGTTCGGTCAGGAGCGTGTTGACGACGCGGGCGGACGAGTCGGACTGTCGGTTGGCGGAACGGGGTGGATGGGGAGCGTGCATTAGGATGGTGACCAAGAAAGAGAAGGGAAGACGTACCAGACTGTCGTCTCGTCGGGGTACCAAGGCGTCCAGCTCGTCGAAAAAGACGACACACGGCGACGACGCGCGTGCCCGAGAAAACACCTGTCTGACCGCGCGCTCGCTCTCGCCGACATACTAATCCATACAACGCCCAATCACCGTCAGTCTCGAAGCCCATTTCCAAATACGACAAGAAACGAAACGAACCTTGTTCAACAACTCCGGGCCCTTGACACTGATAAAGTTCGCCCTCGACTCGTTGGCCACGGCCTTGGCAAGCAACGTCTTACCACACCCAGGAGGACCCCAGAGCAAGACGCCACACGCAGCGTCGATCCCCACCGCGGTAAACAACTCGGGTCGTCGGATCGGCTGGACGATTGCCATCTGGAGTTCCTCCCGTACGCCATGCAGCGCACCAACGTCGGACCACGTCACGTCCGGGACCGTCGCAAAGCCTTCCCGTTTCGACGAGGGCTGAACTTGGGACAGTGCAGCGCGGAAATCAGAGGACGTGATGCACAGGGGTGAAAGTTGAGATTCTGTCAACGGGGATGGGTGTGCATTCAAGAAATGGGCGATGGAGCTCGAGGAAAGCTGGTTGGCGAGCGATGCAAACGGTCGATTAGGATATGAAGGTGGTGACCTGTCCGTCCTTGGCGTGTGCGGGGTCGAATCGACGACCATTCTGTGATCGCTATCGTCGGTCGTCAGTCCCACCGCGTCCGGCAGAACGAGCGTCCCGTCAGAGAGTTCTTTGAATATTCGTTTGACGGCGATGACACCGGCTGCCCCAGTGAGCGCGGACAAATCCGCACCGACATAGCCTGGCGTCGCTTTTGCGAGGGACGCATAGTCGAAATCGCCCTCGAGTCGAAGTTTGGCGCACAGCACGCGCAGTATTCTGTGTACCATGTGAGCGACAACATACTCGCAAGGAGCGCAAAGGGGAAAAGACGAACTTGTTCCTCGCGTCCTCGTCGGGCACGCCCATGCTGATTTCGTGATCGAATCGACCAGCGCGACGCAGAGCCGCATCCAAGGAATCGGGTCGATTTGTGGCGCCAATGACGATGACGGGCTTGTTGTCTGTCTTTTCCCAAGACATGTCTTTAGAAGAATTAGCCAACCGTTCTGATAACGTTGAGGGGGGACACAGACCATCCATGCATGTCAAGAACTGAGCCACGATCCGTCGCTCCATCTCCCTCTGTGCACTTTCCCGCTTCGGCGTGATGGCGTCGATTTCGTCGATGAAGAGAAGGCAGGGTGCGAGTCGCTGCATGGATCGGGCATCAGTAGATATCGACCCACGATACCACTACGACCTACCTTTGCTTCCTCGAAAGTATCTCTTAGCGTTTTTTCCGACTCGCCCGACATTCCTGACACGATCGACGGCGCCGATATACTAATAAAAGGCACCCCGAGCTCCTACACCAACGCAAGCCAAAAAAAAACGCAAAGCAAGACGCGTCAGCACGCATACAAACGGTCCACTGCCCATCGCGAGACGTACCCCAGCGATCGCGTTCGCCAACAACGTCTTGCCACACCCAGGCGGCCCGTGTAACAACACCCCCCGAGGCGGCTGGACGCCTGTATGCAAGTAAATCTCGGGATGACATAGCGGCATCGCGACGAGCTCGAGCATCTTTTCGACGCAGGCGTCGACGCCGCCGAGGTCGGACAGGCGGGTCGAGGGCGGGGCATACGACTTGGATGGACTGGCAGTGGTCGTAGTCGTGCGGGGTCGCTTGGTGCCGTCGTCGTCTCCCGCGTTGCGGCGTAGCTTGCGTTTCGAAGAGGGAGGGCGGGGCGTGTCTACGGGCGTAGGCTCAGGCGTAGGTACGGATGGGAGGTCCCCCT
>JBBPLP010000317.1:0-27541 GCA_038089875.1 Fistulinella prunicolor
CTTGCCGAAACGTTCTGGTTTTATTCACATAAACTGCCCTCTTACCTCGAGCAGATCTATGCGTCGCATCGTTTCCGTGGGTTTGAACCGTGAATCCATAATAGATTACTTTGATCGACGCTGGCTTCAACAGTCGCGACACGGCCTTCCGCACGTCCGTGGCACGTGGATGGATTATGCCTGCGGTGTTGTGTTCGCCAATGCTGCATGTACGGTATGGTGCGCGCTCGTCCTCTTCATCAGCTGGTATGTCTACTCTCATCTCACTTGCATCTCTCTAACCCTCGGCTATCTAGGATCGGTCTATTGACCTTGAGCGGCCGCAAAGCTGCATGGGACCCTGTGGTCCCCGTTTTAGATGGGAGGAAGACGGTCACGAAACGCCCCTGTCCATTTTCAATCATGGAAGCGAGGATGCCGATGCCCTTCCGCGGGGCTGGACAGCGTGCGCATGGCTGCGCATCCAAGAGCTACTTGACTTCTGTCTGACCGTCAAGCTACCTACACGATGGAGCATGATCATGGCGAAGAAGAACGAAGCAGAGGGGCAAAGTTGCCTGGCTGCTGGCGTATCGACCATGCCCGCCTTTGACGTCGAGCAGGCGTTGGCAGCAGTGGGTTTGCCCTCTGTTCCGCCGCCTGCGCCTCGAGGTATTCTTTGGGAGGATTTGTTTACACATCTGGGAACGGACGACGAGAGGTGTCGCGCCTTCGGCAGTACCTGAACTATCCGATATCATTCCCAAGATGGTGAAACGATTGTCCAAGGATCGGGAAATTGGAGGACCTTCCGCATCGCTGATGAAGTTGCCGTAACCATTTGCAGCGTATGGTGCACAGGTGTCATCCAAGGACCAAATATCATTCCGACCATCGACATGTTTTTGTTTTTGCTGCTGCTGTTGCATTTTCTCTTGTTGTCTTCTTTTCCCTCGCCTTGGCCTATTAGTCGTTGCATTTTAGTCCTTGTTTCTGTCGTGTTGCACCATCTTACATATTCAATCACACTAGTGCTCCGCTTTTGCTTGCAGGCTGCTCACACGAGAGTCTCGGCCCGTGCGAGGATTTCTCTAACGAGGAACCAGACGACACGATCTCACCATGAGATGCTGCGCTGACCACTAATACTCAGTTTTGCAGTTGTGTTACCTCTTAACACCTCAAGCCAAATCACCTTTGATTCATCTTGATTCCTCAAGCTTAGCGCTCGGCTCAGAGCGTGACATGCATATCAACATGTAGATAAATTTTCGAGTCATGCTCCCAATGGAGTGTTTATACACTGCTACGCTGACGAAACACCAAAAGAGAACGCAAAATATACATGGATGGGCATTGAACCAGATACACCGTCCGATCATCAGAATCATCCAAGAACACTGCTTTCTTCCATCGCCTTTCCTCGACCGGCCGGGACCAGTGCTCCTCCGTCTTCGTTCAAACCCGTCCCTCATCACTTCCTCGACGCTCCTTTAGTTGAACGCCCTCCGATTCATCCGCTTCTTCCTCAACGACTTGACTCTGGCCAGGGGCAGCACCTGCAAATTCGATAGCAGACATGGCAGTGTGTTGGCTAGAAATAGATTGTGATATTACACCGAATCCAGTGTCAATCCCCTGACAGCGTCCAAGGAGGTCGCGTTCATACAGCTCTCGCACCCCGATGATAAACCGAGGCGTCATCATGAACAGGCCCACATAACTAAACGAATACAGGACGAGCATCGGGATACTGGTTATGTTGCCGCCGCTTGCTGCCGCGTCAACGACAGCGGAAAGCACGTACCTAGATATGTATTCAGAAGAAAGATCCGAGTAGTCAGTAGAAACATAGACGGGAGAACTGACGGCGACGAATAGAAACAAGAGTGGTGAAATCGAGACGTACACGAGGAAATAAAGAACGCCTTCCTTCACAAGCAGTTGCATGTATCGATTGGGTTGCCACTGCTTCGTCGCTTTGTACATCGCGACTGACTGCTTCAATGTTTCGGTAACAGCGAGAACCAAAAGCACCGTGGCAAGAACAGATCGCAGGGTGGTAATACACCAAAAAATTAGGGTTGGGGTGTCAACAGAGAAACTGCAAAAAGAGAAATTGGTGACTTGGGTTACCGAGACTATAGAAGGGGTGGCATCGCATGGATTACTCCTGCGTCAGATTATGGTTTCGCGTGCAATTCAGGTTGAGACACACCCGATAAATTGGTTCCGGGATTGTCATAGATGCCTGCAAGAATAACGGAAAATATGACCAGTGGAATGTAAATCAACAATGAGGCATAAAATATCATTTTGGATCGATTCCACATTGCATACACCCTCATGATCATAACCCCTGCCATTTTAAACCGTCTTTGGGTAAATGATATCAAGGGGTTCAGTCACTCACAATCAGCAATGGGGATAAGTAATTGGAACTCCCAAATTAGCACCAGATCGGTTACGGTGCCTTTAAAATGTTTAATCCTCGCTCTGGTGTGGTGAGAGCAATCGCTTTATTCACTTACAACTATGGAAGTCAGTCAGCACTGTTCGACGCCTAAATCATGCAAAGTACATACATCTACAAAAAACGTCATTGCTGGTCATAAGCAAGCCTGCAAAAATGACTTACTATGCGAGGCCCAGGAAGAAATGTAGTGCCAACTATGGATAAGTCTTTGGTTAGATGAATGGTCCTCTGGTTGCACTTTGAAAATACGCAGGGCAAAAAAGCTCCCAGATGCACGCATTCATGTTAGTCTTATAATCCATCCGAATTCATTTGGAAACTGTGGGCTTACATATTGTAAGAAAGACCGACATAGCGAACCTAAGAAACGGTCATCTCGGAATATGTGCGAGATGATTGATACTCACTAAGATAAACGCTGTAGAGATCCATGTCCAGCGTTTGCGCTGTCGTACTGTCAGGGACACAGTGCTTGACCGGTCATCTAAGTTGCTTTCTTACCCAAATGTAGTCTATCTTTGAACTTGTCAACTAATGAAAAGACATTGCAGAACTAGTTTATAAATGACGTACCTCTCTCGGAAAGGTGATGACTCCAGAAGTCGAATAAAAAACGATCATTACGGACTGAGAGAATAAAATACAGAAGAATATCTCACGATAGTCATATACAATAGCAGTCATTGTAACAACTGCAATGGTCTGTAAGATCAATCATGCGCTGAAGGGATGAGCGAGCGTACGGGATATATAATTACTGAGCTGGAGAAATTCCAAGGCAGACTGTAGGTCAGAGGACATCGCAGGTGCAAGAGGAAGTTCAACGCTGAACAATACACAAAGACGAAGAGTCAAGGAGTGAGGGGCTGCGAGTGAACCAGTGAACTGTGGTCCCTGTGCAGTTATATGATCTGTCCGGTAAATCAACAATTTATTTGAAACCTGTTGTGGAACCAAAGGTGACGTACTAGTAATGTCTTACCATCATGCAATACAGGAAGGCTGTGTGGTCATAAGGCGGTCATGGTGCGAAAGTATGCTCGTTGGTGTGTATGTAACAAAACCTCAGGCCCTCAAGGCCGGAGTCGTCAAGAAATTTGAAATAATAGATGACGAGAGTCAGCCTGAGTAATGCCTTCCCACCAAGGTCGTCAGAACTCATCGGTAATTATAGCCACCTGACCATAGAGATTCCGCAGCTCCCAGAAATGGTGATATAATCTAACTAACTTCTCGGAGTGGGCCGTATACAACCCTATCTCTGCCGTTGCGCAGAGGCATCCCATTAGTATTCGTCCACTTCGCACAACAAAGCCTCGAGGTAGCGAGGTCAAAAAACCCACAGATAAACCCATACATCTACCAAATGATCTATTACTTTTCTTGGCTACTACTATCACCATCACAGCAATGATAGCGAGGCGAAGAACGGCGTGATGAAGGACCGAGGCAGAATTAGAAGATATGTAGTTCAGGGATGTGGTAATTGCTTGCCCCATGCTTAATGATTGCTTCCAGCCCATCTGATCATCAAAGGCGTCGCTTAGATCTGATCCAATAGTGCAACAAGGGGCGCGAATTGCGGACACGTGAATGTGAGAAGGCCCAAAGTTTCAGCTTCGCCGCTATCATCGGGTTGAGCGAATGCGACGCAGATACTGTGGACCGACTCTCTGACACGGCCCCGTGACAGTCTGCATGAGCCATTTCTAGCCATTTCGGACAACCGACACCTGCGGCACCATCCTCCATCCTTTTTTCGCTCAAGGCCTCAGTCTTGGGTGTTAAAGGTTCTCTCCCCGTAACTTCAAGTTTTTGCTTAGCAGCTTTTCTTTTTGACGAACGACACTTGCGACTCAAGTACTCACCCCCCATCTCGATCCCTCAAGTACTATCTTGGATATCAGCCTCGTGTACGCTATCGCCGCAAAGATCACAGGGCGAAGAACGGCGTGATAAGGGAGGGAAGGACGACATGGAGGTAGTTTCGACATACATAGTCACCTGCCACTTGCTTAATATCCTGACCATCGTAACGGAGAGAACAGTGCAGGGTCAAAATACAACGCAATCATGATCGAGGGGAAGTATCGATTCAACATTCGAGACAGAGGCAAACAGCAAACCCACGTTACAGTCACAATGAGTGGTTCTGCAGACGTGGCTAGTAGTACGTCGCTCTTGGTCTTCTATAGCTAGTCGGATTGAAAGGAACGTCTGCTTGTACAAACAAAGACAAACGCCCGCGCAGATGCTGCTCTCTGGCCAAGATCCCTCGAAACCTCGAAAGTGAACTTGGCCACGGCTCCACATCTGCCTCTGATGAAACCTGGGCTATCCCAAGGTGCTGACACTGTAACGTGTCAACGGGATGACTTCGTATCGCCCACTCTCATGGAGCACATCCACATCAAGCACACCTTCCCTCTTCGTCACGATCGAAAAATAACAATATATGCCTGACCCACGGCGGCGTTCACAAGTCGAATTACACCTGCGAGCAAGCAACATGCAACCGCCGCGGACTTGCGCAGACCTTCCGTTTCGCTTTCATCTTTCACATCCATTCGCAAACGGGTGAGAAGCTGCTCATATGCTCTCCACCAGGCAGGTAGATGCCCTACCCGATGTTGTTCACCTGATCGTCTGACGGTGCAAGCAGGGTGATAAATCGTTTATCCGGGCGGATGCACTTGCGAAGCACATGCGCCTCTAGCGCCTCCCCCACCTGACCGAGGTGCGTCGCGGAAACGCCATCGCCTCAATCAGGTACGCCGAATTTGCGACCAACGGAGCCACCTTTGGCCTTCAACACGTCCAAAGTCGAACCCGATCACCGTCCTCTGTGGGTGCACCAGGAACCGACTACTTTGATAACGCCGTTCCCCCATCGGGAAGAGCACTCCGATGATGTGACAGAAGACGAGAATGAGGACGATGGATTGCCTCTACATCCTGTCCCTATGCCTGGTCGGTCACCGGCGCCCATGAAGGATGCCGTCCAGAAAGCTAAGACGCGACATGCACCAGAGACACGCGCTGAGCTTATTGAAGAGATGAGGTGAGTCGATTCGATGCCTCGGTGCGCCCGAGTGTTGATTGAGTGTACACAGCGTGGTACGTGCTCGAGGGAAAACTGAAGAAAGAGGTGTTGGATGACCTGATCAAGACCATATTTGGGTGGGTAGTGACGAGGAATCGCTGTTCGTTCACACTTGAAGCTTGATTCCTTTGCACGGACAGGTAGCAATACCTCTCATGCTGACGACAGCAACTGCACAACGCCCACAACAGCAAATATATGTATATGTAGCAGTCATCCACCACACAATCAATACTACCGGTCACCTCAACATGCACCTGCACACTACCCTTATCTTCCATAGATGTACTTGTCATCTCGTCGTCTTCTCTTCGCATGTTCTTTACTTGGGTATGTTGTTGATAAAGAATTGGGATCGCAAAAAAAAAAAAAGAGGGAAGGCGACAGACATGCTGCACATTTGCTATAAGACACAGGCTTTGGTCGCGGCGAGACCCGTAGTGCCTATAGATAGAAGCGGGATGGCCTGCTCGGACTTGTGAGGAACCTCGTGAGGCGAATCACCCTGTGAAACGCTCCTTCACGGGATGGTACTGGACCCAGAGGTAAATGCGATTTCCCGTTTACTCTTGAGCAACCCATTTCAACCGTGATTCTTTGATAGATACACGCTATGACAAACGCTCATTGGCGGGATTCGATGAAGACAAGGCAAGCCGGTTGGATGCTATGACCAATCTGCATGACGTCACTCACCAATGAGCATTCCTTTCGCGCTGCTCAGATTGAGTATAAAATCATGGAACCCTGCGTTTCGCATCTTATACTTCCCCTTGACCATGCGAGCCGTCCTTGACAAACCCAATGTCGATTACTCGCCCGTCGACTGGTGTGCTCGCCGCCCTCTCACACTTTTCCCTTCTCATTCTCGAAGTCCATGAAACGTGCCAAACCTACCGCCTTTTCAGTACGTCATGTTATGCATTCACAAATACGATTTATCGAGCAGCACAAGTTCACTTCCGCGGAGACTGTGAAGAGGTTCTGTTTCACCGCCTTGGTCTGTCGATGCCACCACCTCCGACCTGTCCCGCGGGCAAAAAAAGAAGCACACAAGTGGGCCACCGACGCTGTGGATACCCTTGAAGAGACTGCACCGATGTCACTTAGTTGGTAAGTCTCGTATGCATTCTCATTATTGTTCTTTGGAAACTGAAATGGGTCCACTCCCATTTTCTCTCAGAGGCGCCTCAGCGCCTGCTATCGAAATCAAATGGCATGATCCCAGCGGCAAATCCTAGACTTTGCCTGCAATGCTGCCAGGAACAGCTGGCGTGCGTCTGGTTACAAGTAGCAACGAAATGAAGGCGGAGAACATGCCATTCTACTGGATCCCCAAACGAGCACATTTTCCAGGAATTGATGGCGCTCTTTTCACAAAAAAGGCAGTGTATGCGTTCCAGATGACCAGGTAGGAGAAGCTTCGGAGGCCCAGGAGCAATCTTAAGACTAGTTGTACGTGCGGACAAGCGGACCTTAGTACTACGCGAGTCATCTGTGTGTCGCGTGGCGAGCAATTCATGTTTATTAGAGCGTTCATTGCGAACTTGGCGGCACGAGAACCATCGCAATAACAGCGAGCTGCGACACGCCATTTTTTTCAACTTTGTCGGCACCGTTACCATATCAGCTGAGTCTCCATGGCCGATGATCTAGGTCTGCGCCGCCATAGACACCGACAACCTCGCAGTCCTTCCCTGCCAGAATCTTACTTTGCCACCGCCGCAGGTGAACCCATCCTCCCAACCGTGACAACAGCGTGCTGCTCCAACAGACTGCCCGTAGGGTGGATGCCTTGGACACCTGTTGGCCATCCAGATCAATCCTAATAGAACACCCATTCGGCTCCAATGTGTCGTACACGGTGTTGTATCCGGTTGGCACCAAATGTTCGCCTCCGAGAAACGAGCAATCACAACCGTCCCAGCGGGCATATGCCATGCAACTTGAGCTAGCTAGGCGATCTCGGTCTCATGGAGCCCGGGCTCAGTCCCAAAGGACAATAAACGAGGTCTCAGAAAAAAAGAGCCGGCACATGCTCTCTCAGTAGGGCTGGCCAAAACGCCAACATACCTTCATTCCGAGACCTAATGGAAATCCCGGACGTGACTAGTCTCATGACAATGGACTGTGAATCGCTCCCTAGAATGAGTCTAATTCCACTTTCGATTGTAAGTTACCACAGTTCACCACGAATGATGCGCACCCAAGTAGATTCCCAAGTAGATTGGGAAAGCGGTATGTCGAGAGATAGCGGGTCCCAACAATCTGATCGCTATTTCCGCTCAGGTCGTACGCAAGAAATAATCGGATGGCAGAACAGAATCAGACATGACAAGCGAAGCCTTTTAAAAACAGCGCCTTGCCAAATACAATGCGTAAAGCTTTAACAACATGACGAGAACGAAAACAGTACAGACGAAAGCCAATCAAACGATGGTCACTGTCAGGAGCGTCACAATGCCATCCTGAGAAATGCCTGGGGATCGGGGAGCAGCTTCAACAAAATGGTACCGAACGACTGAGTGACGGGCTTACCATGATTGACGCCCGTCGACCCTGCCACAAGCAAGCCGGTGATGTTCTGGGCTGTCGTAGAGTAGGAGACCCCACCGTAACTTGTCTGACCGACCGCTCCAGCGACCAATTCATCCCTGCGAGGGATAAGTGACTGCAGAGTGTGATAGCGAATCGCTCACCTTCCGATATCATATCCATCAGGTACTATATCGTGGTCTTCCGTAGCAGGCTAATAAGGAAGTAATGTCAGAGGAAAACATGATCTACATGAATAATTCTACCTCTTCTCTCGATACCCTGTGTGACCCGGGATGATGAGCAACTCGAGAAACAGTAACAGTAAAGGATGCAGGACGTACGCTAGGAACAATGCTCCACTGTCTGCCAAGGACCCGTTTTGCCGGAACACCCTTGACTGACGTTCACCAACCCGTTCGGACAGAAACAGTACCTCAACTCACCGGAAATGATTACCACCTATCGCACTTTCGAGACATGTTCCAGCACTGGCACTTCCGTAGTCTTCACGAAGTTCGATCGTTTGGTTTACCCAATCGTTTCCATCGCCGAGATTGGCAGATTGAGGGCTTCCAATATGAATCCCGAGGCATTCCGTCGAGCTGACAAAGTGACGAGCGATGCATCATTGAGACACTGCCTTGTAAGGAGTGATATTACTCACAATCCGATGGCACGAGCATAGTTCACGATGCCGTCGTCTGTCAAAACGTCTGGGGAACTAAGGCCAGAGACGATGACCTGCCAACCAGTCAGTAAAGGAGTGATAACAGAAAAAAAGCTGAAGGCCGTACGTTCAAAGGCTCTCCTAGCCCATCCCCTGCGTTATCAAGCATGGAACCACCATTCGCGGTAGGGTCATAGTAGGACACTCCACGAGCTTGCAAAGTCGAACCGAGTCCGAAGAGGGAAATAAGGGTAGCTGTGAACGCCACTCGGCCGTACATGTCTGTCGTGACGGGATATGTAGAGAAAGTGGGAACGAGATGGACATGATTTATGTGGGTGTGCGTGTGTGCGTATAACACAAATGTTCCATATAATTGGATATCACATCACAAACGTGCTACTAGGTACGCCATTGCTCAGCATGCCAGCAGAAGCCTGGTGACCATGATACATACCGCGTAAGGACGATTTGGGATGTGATGTGAGGTGAGGACGGTTTCAGTCGTTAGCAGAGGAGTCGCCATGTGACAGCAGACTCGGCCCAGCATATTATCAGTGCCTTGGGAACATGATTTTCGTCGTCTGGTTCACCATCAAGGGGGTCTGTCAAATAAGACTTCGATATGACACAAGACCCCAGGAACGGACACGAGGACCATACGGATCCACATGCAAGTCTAACAGATTTAGCATAGATGCTAGAAGGGGAAAGAGGCCCTATCACAGTATGTGCTCACCTTTCACGCGTGTGCTGCGAGAATTGGTGTGCAACTGGTATCATGTGATTCAGTTCCTTCTGACACATGAATGTGCGTCGGGCGGTCGGCATTGGGATCCCATTCATCGATCATCGGTATACCCCAGAGCAAAGAATAGCAATACGCGCTGACCCACGCACTCGCCATGTCCCTAATGTTGACATATAAAGTCCGGAAGGAGTGAGGACGTGTAGATGAACATATTCGTTCAGCAGTTCCAGAACGTCACTTTCATACTGTCAAAAATAATTTTTCACTACATTCTGCAAGATAATGATGGTAATGTGTTGATGATGATGAAGATGTGGATGAGGAAGAGGAGGAGGAGGAGGACGATGAAGATGGGGATGATGAGGATGACGTGGGCAGTAAATTGACTAATAAGGTAAGTGGTGGACTGCGCTGGCGAGGCTGTCCGTCACACCACCACCAGTGTAAATCAAGTCATACACTATACATTAGAATACGATCCAGGATACTACAAGACTGGCGATAAAGAATAACAATAAGGGTAAGGTAAGTAGAACGGTGACGCAGCCTATTCTTACACGAGGCAGCCTCAACGACATCAGCTTGCTCCTCCACATTGCCGTGGTCAACGCCTCCGCAATCTCTCACGCCGGAGTCACTCGTCTTCATCGTGGCCTGTTCCATCTCTTGGCCCACTTACGCTCAGCCAACCATCTGTGGACGCCAGGCCCATGACCACGATATACAGACTTTGCTGATCGTCATCCCCAAGCGGGATGCTCTTGTCCACCTCGAAACTACGCCACACAAACACGAACCGCGACACGACAATGCCCGCCAGCGATAGCCCCACGGCGTGGTTGTACCAGAGGACGACCACTAGCCAAGCGAGGAAGATCATGACGTGCTGTTGGCCACACTCTGCCCAATGTGCGAAGCGTCGAATACCCTTTGGAGATAGGAGGTATCCTGAGCGGAATGCGACAAGTTCCACGTAGTTTGGGAATAAGAGCAAGGCGCCGCCCACTGCGGCGCACCACGGTACAAATAGCAAGATGCGGAGCACGTGAACCAGGACCGTCCAAAACGTCGAAGCGCCTTGTTCGGTGCGTGGGACCTCCGTTGTTTGCGTGGCAGATGAGGGAGCACTGTGCCGAGATTCTGAGAAGCTGGGTATGCGAAGCCCGCTTCTTTGCTTCCTAAACGAACCCTTAGCGAAGCTAGACGTGGAACCCGAGATCGTCCCGAACTTGCGCGTGATCGTCCGAGATTGTTGCTGAGTGTGTATTGCATGGTCATATTACTGGTGAGCACTAAAATAGCGACAGAAATGCAAGAACTATTCTCACTGATGGTGTGCTCACGTCCGAGACAGAGAATCGTCGATTAGGCAGGCTGTAGAAACCCTAGACGTCGAGCTCCGTCGAACAGTCGACTCCATCAAGGGGACGCACGTCTACATACCTCGTCTGGATGAGGCTTGATAGACATCCGTTTCCCAAACCTTTCTCTCAACGGACTCGATATAAGAATAGGGGAAATATCGTCTGGTCTCTGATGTCATTGCGGTTCAGTCAGCTGCGTGTATACCGGAGGCACAAAGGGAAGAGCTAACTGACCTTTTTCTTGAATACAACCAGCGCATGCGCGGCTTTCCTTACCCTCTTCATCGCGAAAGAGAAGTTTCGATATTTCGTGGCGATAGTGGGCTTCCCACGGACAGGACACTTTGACTTGTCGTCGGCAGGAGTGTTTGGAAACGTGTGGCCCAGGTGGAACGTCTGTGTGTCGTCCTCAGGCGTTGTCGTTCCAGACGACGACGCATATCCTGCCGAGTCGACATCCGTATCTGATGATGAGATGGTGCTCTTTGAGCGGTTGTGCAGCTCCTGTGGCCATAGTATCATTGTATCAGTAGGTGCCATCGTAGAAAATGCGAAACCCAAAGTGGAACCTCACCAGGACCTGTAGAGACGAAGATGGGCTAATTCTCGACGCCATATCTGAGACGATGCAAGAGAGGGAGAGCGAGGGAGTTAGATAGGAAGAGATACATGACGCATGAATAACGGCCGCTGGAGATCAGGCGATGCCAGCTGGAACCAAAATTGCGTAAACGTCAGTCCAGTTAGAGAATATGTATGTCATATCTGATGACACTGGCCTCCAAGCGGCCCGAATAGAATCAAAGCACTTGGAGGGTCTAAAATGATACCCCTTATGTACAGATTCACTAAGCTGCATGGTGTCATACGGATCACCAACGCCGACAAAGTACTTCTGCTGGGGGAATCGTGCCACTCGTGGCATAAATTATGGACAGGTCTTCCTAGACCACAGAAATGTCCTGTTAAGGTAATCGTGTCAGGACAGTGGTTGATACGGAAGTTGTTTCGTCTGACCCACGTCATCATTTCTATCTTCGGCGAGCAGTAACACCCCTTCGAAGTGAACAATCGCAAGGGTGAACAGTACTAAGGAGAATCAAGCATGGATAAGGCAGGTCGTGAGAATAGCAACACTTCTAAAGCCCACCTGGTAGTTGGAGCGCTCTACCAAAATATAATTTAATTGTAGGCTTTGAGACCGTATTCGCTAGCTTGCCTCCGTCTCTGCGGTTCGATAGTACTGCGACAGACTTGTCATCCTCTCACATCAACAGTATAATATTTGAATCATAGGTTATGACACCTGAGTAATGAGATGGTTGAGATTATTCGCTTGACACTTCACAGCCCTACCTAAGGACAAAAGGCCGATGTCGGATAGGCATATGACTAGGTCCTCCTGACAACAGTCATACGCGTGCGATTGATAAACTAATTCGTCCGTCACCACACACCCGACATATTCGTTCGATTCCGAGAAGACTTACATACTGCGTTCTGATAACTCTCAGCCGCAAGGCAGGATACAGGTGACCGGGATCGAATTGCGCTTCGTTGGTGGCCACAAGGGTTTCTTGTCGTCCGCAGGGGTAGCGTCAGCCACGTCAGCACCATCTTCGAGTATATCAGTATTTTTGATAGCGCCGTCACTAGCGGCCCCGGGCCGACTTGGCACATGCCAGATGATGCTGCTGGCTCTAATTTTTCCATTTCAGGAGTTCCGGCGTCTTTATAGTACCATCGCTCAGTCGAACCTCTCTTCGCAGGTTTTTTACAGCGTGGAATTGATGAATGAGTCGGCAGTCCGTAAACCGCTGGCGAGCGAGGATAAGAGTACCCGCATTGGCTCGTCGTTCGACTGATGCCTGTTGATCAGTTCAAATTCCGACATCGTTCCACAACTTCGATAACCTACATAAATTCAATGGCCATCGCAGGCTGTCGTTGGAGATATAACTGAGTGTCCAAGAACAACGGTTTACAAATACGTAGTGATAATTGCGAGCCGGGTAGCACCTTATTTTTTTTTTGGCTTCGATATGGATGTGACACAAAACATCATCAGCCCGTTCATAGTCTCCTCATTCCGTCAGTATGAAAGCTTACTACAACGCACAAGGACAACTTTAAATGCGCCTTTGAAAGTAGAGCAATTACCTCGCCTGCATGATCTTCAGGGAGACGCTACGAGACGAGACGCCCTTTCCAGGTTGCTGGCTATCGTCTCTCCGCTTTCGCAGATGCTTGTCCCGTTCTGCATAGTCCAACCATAAAAAGACGCGATACAGAAGACAAGATGAACCGGTGAGCTGTAGCCTCGACGCCATTTCTTCTTCCGATGCCTCGTTTTGGCGCTACTGTAGTCTCCTGTGAACATACCTAAATCTGTTCTGTTACTAACACAGTTAGCTAGTACTTTGTGAGGTGAGGGACAAGAACATACAGCACAAACCCTACTCGTCAAGACATATTCCACATCTCACTGAACGTCTCGGTGAGCTTCTCAGTTTCCAGCTTTTACTGCTTTACAGCTTTATCACTGCATTCCGCGTTCAGGATACCCAGTCATAGCTCATTGATCCTTTTGTCCCCGAGTAAGACCGCCTTTGCGCGTCCTTCTTCGAGTACTTTTAGTACAGTCAAAGTGAGTTAGCCATTCTCCGGAGTGCCTCTTCTCATTGAACAGGGAAGCACCAGCCTGAGAACCTGAGGGTTCACCGGAGAGCGCCGTGCCTTCTGATTGACCGGCGCGGTGGTTCCCAGTATCGATAACTAGGGTGGCATGTCACCCATGCTGTAATCAATTCATTCGAACGAAAAGGAGTATAAACCAGCTGAAGGGTTTGTCCGTGATTTCGTAAAGTTCCCCGAGTTTCATTTTGGCGTCGGCATTTGAGAGGCCCACGTCGAAGACTTACGTCGAGTTGGCACCTCGTAGCCCCTGATTAAGGGCAGCTCAACCCTGTTTGCAAGCTTCTGATAACCTTGACGTATGTCACTTCCCCCATTCCGCGGCAGGTGACTTGCAAAGGAACGCACAAACAGCTTGTCTATACGAACATATGAGGATCAATGCTAATGGAGAGACAATACGAATATGGCCTACAGCGGGATCTGCACCAAGAGTTCCGCAGATTAGACCGGCGTTGGAATACTAATCTCGAATTCAAAGTAAGCATCCACGATTTATCCAAACAGTGCAGCATGATCTATTGGGTAAACCGATATTGGCATGTTTCTGGAATGCTGCAATTTTTTGAGTTTAGCTCCACACTCAGGAGAATGATTACGAACCTTGCCCTCATCCCGGATCCCTGTCGCCCATCTTGATCCGAGTAACTGTTGAAGGCGGTGGCGGGCATTTATGTCCACTGGGCAGTAGCCAGGTTTCACGTTTTCTGGTCGATGCGCGAGTACCGCTCCCTCTTCATCAGGAAGTTATGCTCTGTCATTTTCCAGACGTCCTAGAACTTTTGAGTTTCTCTTTCTTGAAGCCATCGGCGCCCTTTCAGGATCGTTTATAATCCCCGTTCGTACACATTCATTGTGTTGTAGATATCTGCGAAGGCAAGTAATGCAATGGAATCAAACTTTGGCTGCTCACTTCGTCCACAAATTGACGGAGGGTCAAGAGCATCGCCGCGTGAATTTAAGACTTGATTGTCTTCCAAGATATATTGATATAGAAAGGCGCAGAAAGCAAGATCGGCGAACTCGATGAGAACCTGTCAGCGTTCAACAAAGACCGTGATCTGAATCGTGTGGAGAACGCCTCAGGATCGCCAAAGGAGAATGACAGACCTAGTAAAGGAAGCCCACTAACTAGTGAATCCGAAAAATAACGTAAATGTCATGATGTCTTACTGTTCGAAGGTCGTGCATCTCCCCAGCAGGACTCGCTTGATCCCACAGGACATGCACATTGTCAGGGTCAAGGCTGTACAGTTTTTCGTAACAATACAATGCCTTGTTAGTTGAAACCCACGTCCCTGGCCAGATTCTCAGCAACGAAGGTTCATGTCGTTGATGTTGATTTCAATGTTACCTTGATTGTCGAGCCAATCGCATCTGAGATAGGCGGCCATAATGCGTGTCTGCCAGAAGAGCCTTTTGTGGTTCGTGTTTATCTTCGTAGCACTGCGAGAACGACCCGGGGTTCGATGTGAATGACATTTTGCATCACTTGAATGGCTCCAGTAAGGCTGTTGTCGATGCAACCTTGGTTGCCCTCTCCTATGAGTGCGCGAACCTGCTGGGAGAGTACGGATCCGACTCTCAGTCCGCGCTGCATGATCTCCGCAATTTACCATATGGAACAAGGCGCTAAAACGTTCTCACCTTTTCTTTTTCTCTTGCCGTTACCAGAGGCCTACCGTAAATTATCGCGGGTAATAACACCTTTTGAAGACGAACATCCTATTCTCATTGTAATACACCCCTGCTCGAGACGGGACTGTCTGTTACCGAATGTTCAGGTGAGACATCTGAGATGGACAGTAAACGCTAGCATACCTATCAAGTGTAATTCACTATACTTGAAGTTTGCATCAATGTTTGCACCTACGGATACTGTGAGCTTTATCACCCGAATCCTCTGTGTGGATAAAGTCTTGCCAACGTGGGCCGGAGTCGGGTCATCTTCGTCTTGAAGCTGCTGTTCATCTAGCTTAGCAACCGTCAACAGGGCTTGCTCGCAGATGTCGTACTCGCCCGGCATAATTGCTCGAACGTGAGAGTTGGAAAAAGGCAGGGACTCACAAGTTTGTGATCTCGACATGTCCACTTCCGATCAACTTCTTTTTCCACGTCACGTTATCTTATCACTCTCGTTTGTTGTGAACTCCCACCACTGAAAACCCTCGAAGATTGCACGTCACCCATTGATGCTCTACGCCGACATATCATGTTCTTTTTGGAGCCACGAAAAACCATCACCTTGCTCGTGGATGAAAATATACTAACTGTTATAAGGCATGGTTACTCATGCCGCAGTAACACCTTTCCGTCGCAAAATCAGGCAAGGAGTCAACCCTGCTCATCCCGTGTTACTTTCGTGACCCTGACCACTGGAGAAACATTTAGCAGGTAGCTAATCATTGTCTTACTAACATCTAACCACTCGAACGACGGCCTCTCCCAGGATCGGATGCTGTCACTGATATACTCATCCATCGCCTTTAACACCTTGTGATCTTGGCAGCTAATCAGTCACAGGGAGAACATGCCGGTATGCCGTTAGTCTCCCTCAAGATTAAAACGTGTCCCTCTGTAATCTCTGAATGCGTCTCACGCCCAACACGTTGAATCTCACCTTCCCTTCATGGGTGACAAGGTAGAGCTCTGGTCTCCTTCCGTGAAAAGTGGGTTGCGTCTTTCCATCCTCTCTTTCGCTCGAGCTGATGCGTATGAAAAAGTCCCCTCGACGGCCATGCATGCTGTGGCCATTCTCGTCACGATATTTCGACTTCTATATCGCTGGCATTTGTCCAGGTTTTGGTGGGAGGACGCATGGGCCGCGCTAGCTCTCGTGTGTGACATGGCATGTCTTGCATCCATCTGGATGCAAACACCCCCAGTCGGTCGTGAGTTCCCACAATTCACAACGTCTATGTCGCCGGAAAACCCGTTGTTCCTCAGACACACTACCCCAGATGGATATTGTATCAAACTGGATTCTTTCTCTATCCGTCACGTCCGTCGTCTGGTAAGAACTCCAGAAATGGGGTCTTCGTCTACCAATTTTGAACATAGGTTCGCCCGAATGAGCATCTTGTGCTCGATTGTTCGGATAGCAAACCCGACTTCAAGACTGCGGCGTATCGCATATTGCATTGGCATCGTATTCTTAGCTATGCAGGCGGGTCTACTCGCGCAGAAAATTTTCATGTGTGCAAATTTCCACTGTTATTTCTCACCCGCTGTTACCACCGCGCAGCTAGTGAGTGAGTGATGTCCCTACTATTCACTGTCATCGAACGGGTATGAGCTTCGAACTGATATGATCATCAATAAAAACCAAATCAAAAAGCGGATATCATCTCAGATGCCGTCCTCGTCGCCGCGTCAGTACGATTTCTCCGGGACGTGAAGCTTGCCCGGAACCGACGCATTCTCATTCTCTCCACGTTCTCCGCCTCTATACTCATCACCGTCGTCACCATCTTTCACTCCATCCTCCTTTTTCAAGCGGCTACAAACACGACGATCGTCATCGGTCATGCAAAGGTAAAATTGACCTTGTTCACGCACCTGGAAGGAACATGTCTGTCATGGACGCATCTGATGCCTGTTTCACACACTTATTAGGCTGCGCTCGCGTTGCTTGTATGCAACGCCCTCGTTCTCGTCATGTTCGTCTATCGCTTGTGTCACAAACCGGGCTTCGATCTCGAGCGCTCGGTGACCGAAGGGCGTAACGCCGCTTCCGGGAGTCATGCGGTGGTGTTCACCAGTATCATTGACCTCCCAAGCAAGTTTAGCACGCCCGCTTACCCCACATCATCGGATGTTGTACAGAGTAGAGGGGAAGCGGTTCCCACCAACAACATTTCGTTGGACGTGGGGTGTCAGTTAAAGGGGGATTCCACATCGAGCACCGTATGATGCATTCGGCCGCCAGAGACGATGGGCGCATGTACAGTGGTCGGGGCACGTCTAAATGCACCTGTTTTTGTCTGAGCCTGGTATGCTATGTTGAGCAATGTCATGATACTGGTGGGTAACTTATAGTCTGGTAACAAGTCTTTTAGACAAGGGATCAATCCTTGAGAAGCCTTACAGCGTACCTCGATTGTATAGGGTTTCATTGTCATCAAGGGATTCTCCTGTAAGAATTGAAAATTAACAGGCCCATAAAATTACATTTGCTCGGGGCAAGTAATGTTGGTCAGTTGCCGCGAAAGTATAGCAAGGCGGGGGTGTAGCAGCACGGGTGAGGCGAGTGGAGGCGACAGGCTAGGCGAGGATGAGCACAGCACGAGGGCATACAAGCAAGCACAAGTGCACAAGCAGACATGCCGTCTGCGGGTATGCTCGTGCGCGCATGTATGACAGCAGGGCGAGTTGCAGGGTGAGTTCAAGCGTGCGAGCTATCAACAACAGTTTGACATGTTTGGTCTCTTAACACGTGATCTAGACTTGTCGGAATTCGGAAAGCCTGCCCTAAGGTGCCTTTCCGAGGAGTCTCGACATACCAGTAGTACATATTGGTTAGCCATCTTGTCCAGCGCAACGGTGTCCCATCTCTCATCCCACATACTACCCCCTCTCATGGCCCTGTTTCTAAATTCCAACGGATAAAGTGCCTGCATGCTATCTCTAGCATTGTCCTCTGCTTTCAGGCTTCAGCCTGATGTTTTGGGTTGTCAGTGAGACCAAATCAACTGGCCCTGTGAGTGCTTGAATCACATTTCACAGGACACGGCCTGTAAGAATCTGGCTCAATTCACATCCCGCTCCTTGGTGAAATGGGGTTTTAGTCATGTTCCCCAGGGCCTTCTGTTTCTCAGCGTTTCTCCCTTCACGCATGTGTCGTGGAGTTGGGGCTTGACCTATTGGCCAGTGTGTTCCCCACCACCTCTTTGGTGTATATCCCCTTTCGGTTCTGGCATCTCCCCCTCGGGTCCTGCTTCGCCTCTATAATCTGATGGATTCTCTGGTGGATTTGTCAAAAGCATAGTGTCATGGTCGGGTTTTCGCGATTTCAGCCCTATTTTTGAGAGCTTCTCCTACTCCCCTCGCATATTAACGTTATGTGTGCCTTGTCGTGATCGCAGTTTAAACCTGGTACACCTGACAGCAGGCTGTGAGATCTGAACATCTCAGCACAACAACAATGTCACTATACTTGCTCCAACCTTTGTCATGGCTGTTCTTTCATGGATCACTTCCCCAGCCTTCTGATCTGTCCACCAGTGACCTTGGTTTCTGGCCGTCCCTAACTTCGCTGGCGCTATGGTCACCATTCCACCCCTGTCCCCTTATTTTTTCTACCCCACCTCGCTTAACATCACACCGCGAACCCGCTGATCAGCACTGCCCCGACAAGCGGTGAACGTTGTTCTGCATGCACCTGACGCTCCCAGCTCTTGACTCTGCCAACTGACCCTTGTACCATACACTAGAGTTACTGATATCTTCTCAACATGCGCCAATCAATGCCTTCGGTATTCCGAGCAGGGACTCACCTTCCCCTGCCTCGAATCAACAACGACAATATTGGGTAAGCCATCTGCAGATTCAAGTGCCTCTGCCGTCTTATTTATGTCTCCCGCTCACGCACTGTCACTGCCCTATCCATTTGTGAATGTTGAACTTCCATTATATGCGCCACCCAACCCCTTTTCCCTGGCACGTCCTCGTGTATACATTAATGACTCTCCCGCTTGTTCCCAGGCCAGTCCCATCGCCGACGGCATTGCGATATCTATGCAGACAAGTAATTCGCATCCACCGTCAACTGCTTTCCCCACCTTTGCAGTCGACGGGTTTTCACTTCACTCCCTGTCCTGGACTTTATTGAAACTAACATTGGTTCTGTTATTGTATGCTAATTTTGTCTACTCCTAGCCTTCTTTCGCGAATGAACCTTTTGCGCCACAGGTATGATTCTCACCCGCCACCCGAATACCACTAGTGCACTAGTACCACACCTACCCTTGTATAGCTCTATGGCTGATCCACCTAGCTGGATATCGCTGCTGTGCGAAGCCTCAGGGATGTCTGCCTGTCTCTCGCTAGTCGCCTTTCTGGTCTCTAAAAGTACGTACAAACCCCACCCGCATGTATATCTTTACCAGTCTCACTGATTCCCTAGTTCCCAGGCAGAGGATCCGACATGGCTACGTAAAGTCGCCGCCATCTGCCAGCGGTGTGCATTCTTAAGTGCCTCGTTTTTGTTTCCATCTCGTCACCCGCACATGCGTGGAGACAAACGGCGCACACTCACTGGCGTATTTGGCATTTTATTCCGAGGCTAGAAAGACCGGTTACATATTTTGCTTTGATCAGCGAGCTTCTGCTAACATATCCACATGCCCCCCTTACGGCTTACGACATTGCCGATTATTCCGTGCGGAAATGATCGGCGACACATCTCGAGTCGAATGTCGGACAAAATACACATCCAACACACGCTTTTTTTTCCTACACAGCCTACAGTGCTGTCGTTGTGCTTTATTTTCTGTTCTTGCCACATGTCTTTCGATCCCATTGTTATACATTGTCCGGGATGCACCCTTTACTTGCGAGCGGGTATGTCACTTGCACCTCCTTCCTACTATTACAACCCGGGTCCCTTCCCCCCAACCAGGCTTCCTCGGTAGCCAGATTTTCGACTGTATTTTCTAAGAACACTCCTATCATTGCTCCTTGGGCCCGGCCACAGGTACAAAAACTCAACGTCCTTCGTCGCGTAGGCCCGGCACGTTCCTCGTCGAACTAGTGCGAGAACGTGGGCTGCAACAGATGATGGTCGTCATCGTCGTTGTCGTCGTCGCGACATGCCTCGTCTCTAGGTTCGCCTTGGTGCGCTGAGTAAGCCTCATCACCTACTGCTCCTAGCCGATCCTCCTGCCTGCTTCCTGCTTCATTGTCACCATTAACGAAAGGAAAGGAAATCAACCAAAACTCAGAGAGGTCTCTAAGAAGAAACGCCCAGGATACAGCGACGTATCGCTTCCTATTCAAGTCACAAGCCAATGGATTTATTGGTAGTCGAGCGTCGGTCCTGGCCACTTCGAGATGGTGCCGCTCGTCTCAAGGGGATCTGACATTACCCTCACGTTGAGTCTGCGCGACGACGAACGCACTCGGCGCATCCGCTTAGCGTGATGCTTTCGGTTGATAGATATTTGTGGACACGGCTGCCAGCCCCTCAACCAGTCTCATCTCAACCTTCGTCGCCCGCTCGTGCAGTCCAAAGTGGGCCAGATGGGTCGGGTCGCTTGGCCTTATCCCGACGTGTGTCTACTGGGAGACCTCCCACAGTGACGCTGGTTCACGGGAGGGCCGCCATAGCTGGTCCGCGACGATAGTGTGGTCAGGATCGAGCCTTTTGTGCACAAGATGATGGTCCCGCGCGGACCAGGAAAAAAAAGGAAAAATGGCCGCACTGAAGACACCTAGATCTGTAATTTGTTTTTAGTATTCGTAACACTGTGAAGACGGTCCAAGCGGAAATGACACGAGGCTTGATACGAATGACTTACTGGAATAACTTCAGTAGCTGGTCGTCGATGTAAGCCTGAACGCCCTCTCCTACGAGCGCACGAACCTGCTGGGAGAGTGGCACGGGCCCCACTCTCCGTTTGCGTTGCACAGCGGCCGTCCGCAATTTACCATATGGAACAATGCGCTTAAACATCTTACTGTTTCCTTTTTGTCTTACCGATACCACAAGCCTCCCGTAAATAAACATATCGCGAAACATAACGTCTTTGCCTTTGAGGCCAATATCCAGTGGCACCTTCATTGTAATATTCCCGTGCTCATCTGTTATCCGAATGAAGCGTCTGTTTGAGCTGACGCCAAATATTTTGCACAGGGCCACATAAATTAATGTAAAACTATATCATCTTGAACTTTGCTTACTGTGAGTGCATTACTCAACGACAAGTCTTCGTTCTCAAATGTAAGCTTGTTCACACATGTCGTACTCGTCCGGCATAATTGCTTTAACGTGAGACTCGGAGTTGAAAGACAGGAATACTTAGGTTTTAGTTTGAACTTTGTCACGGTGATCTCGACATCGCTTAGAGTTCACTCTTTCCACGTCACATTATCTTATCATGATCAATGACAGCGCATCCTCCGAGTTTGTTCTGAACTCCCACCAAGAAGACTCACTCCTCGAGGATTGGATGCCACCCCAAATTCTGCAGCACTAGTGTGGCCCCTGCCACCAGCATGCTTCGTTCTTTTCGGATGCACACTCGAGTTTGGGACCACGACAAACCGTGGCCCTGCGCATGACAAAAAACGTTGTATGCACATAGGTACGATTACTCACGCAGTATGACCTTTCTACTGTAGAATCAGGGTTAGGGCCAACCTTGGTACGTGGTTTCATTTTACTTTCGTGACCCTGCAGACAACTGGGGCAGACTTTTTAGCAGGCCAAACAATGTATTGTTAACGCCCCCAACCAGGACGACGACCTCGATCCCAGGGTCAAGCGTTGTCGCTCACGTACTCGTCCGTTACCTTTGGCAACCATGATCTTGGCAGTTAGTCAGTCACAGGGGATCATGCCGATATGCCGTCAGTATCCTTCAAGATTAAAACGTGTTCTCCTGTTGTAACTTATCTACGAAACAACCTCCCACGCCCTACGCCTTCCCTTCATGGGTGACTGTGTACAGCCATGGTCTCCTACAGTGCAAAGTGGGTTGTCGGGCTTTCTATTTCCTTGTCGTTCAAACTGATGCACGCGAAAAAGTTCCCTCGACGGCCATGCACGCTGTGGCCATCTTCATCACGATGTTGCGACTACTATATCGCTGGCATTTGTCCAAGTTTTGGTGGGACGACACATGGGCCGCACTAGCTCTTGTGTGTGACATGACATGTCTTGCGTGCGTCTGGATGCAATCACCCCCAATCGATCGTGAGTTCTATAGTTGGCAAGCATCTGTATGGCCGGAAAAACGAAAGTTGCTCCTCAGAAATACCTCCCCAGACGAACATCGTATCGAATTGGCTCCTTTCGCTAGCCATCACGTCCGTCGTCTGGTAAGAACTCCAGAAATGGGGTCTTCGTCTACCAATGCGCTACGTTTTTGAACATAGGTTTGCCCGAATGAGCATCTTGTGCTCGATCGTTCGGATAGCAAGTCCAACGCCGGGACTACACCGCGTGGCATATTGCATCGGCGCCCTATTCCTAGCTATGCAGGCTGGTCTGCTTTCCCAGAAAATTTTCATGTGCATAGAGTTCCAATGCCATTTAACGGTCCCTGTGGCCATCGCGCAGCTGGTCAGTGAGTGGTTTTTCCCACTCATTCGAGTCATCGGACTCGGAGATGAGCCTCAAACTGATGCGATTTTTGAAAAAAACCAAATCAAAAAGCGGATATTATCTCGGATGGCATCCTCGTCGCCGCGTCAGTACGGTTTCTGCGGGACGTGAAGCTTACCCGGAACCGGCGCATTCTCATTCTCTCTACGTTCTCCGCCTCTATCCTTATCACCATCGTCACCATCTTTCACTCCATCCTCCTTTTTCAAGCGGCTACCAACACGACGATCGTCATCGGCCACGCAAAGGTAAAATAAACCTTGTTCACGTTGTCTCGGAACATCTCGTGATGCTTGTTTGTTCCATTCAACCGCTTAGGCTGCGCTCGCGTTGCTTGTGTGCAACGCCCTCGTTCTCGTCATGTTCGTCTATCGCTTGTGTCATAAACCGGGACTCGACCTCGACCACTCGGCGACGGATGGGTATGATGCCACTTCCGGGAGTCATGCGGTGGTGTTTACCAGCATCATCGACGTCCCGAGCAAGTTTAGCTCGCCCGCTTACCCCATGTCGTCAGATGTTGTACAAAGTAGAGGGGACGCGGCACACACCAATGACGTTTCGTTGGACCCGACGTGTCAGTTGAAGGGGGATTCGGACATCGAGTAATATATGCCATGTGTCAGACGTCAACGACGGATGGCGATAATTGTGTATGTATGTAGTACATTGTGAGGGACGTCTAAATGTACATTTGCATTGCAAGAGAAATGTTGTGCCCTTGGCATCCGAAGAGGGCATGTATACAGTAGTGACACTGTATGTTGGGCGCAGGCGCGGACATTTGGAGTGAATGCAGAGCAGCAGGATGACGCGACGACCACTGGGCAGCCTGTACTCTTGCCTACGTCGTTCTGCGTCGGACAACGGTGCTCTGCTCAAACACAAGTAATACGCTGTAAACAACTGCTACGATACAAAGGAAACGTTGACACGCATACACAAACCACATTATACAACACCAGAGCGACTGCCCTCAACAGAACCAATACCTTGCTTTGAATTCCCCACAACGATCGTTCATATTGCTCAGACCACTCCCCTCTGAGCCCATCCTCGCTACATTTCCACAGGTTCCATTTTCACCCACAAACCGCCCTAAGAAGAGGGCGTTCAGCCATCGAGGTGACACGTGAGCATGCATTCGTACCTTGGCATACAGGGTCACATGGTTTCGAGGATGGAACTGCTCGATAGCCTGTCGTCCCTCCTCACGTGCCCACGTAGCCGGAGGACGGCACGTAGGGTTCAAAGACTCGGGAGAGAGCGTAATGGACGAAAAGTGTTGCAGCAGGCGGATGAGCATGAACGACATCTCGTTGTATGCAAACTAGCGAACCGCGGCCGCAGTGGCGCACGTCGCGCACACGATGGTGAGCTCCCGGAAAGTCTTATGTGTCTCCGCCCACAGGGGCACGTACCTGTTGTCCGAGACAGATACGTGGACCTGCGTTGAACGGAAGGAAGATGAAGGGGTTAGGCGTGAGGTACTTGCGCAGACGCTCGTCAAGGAACCGATCTGGATCGAATTTAAGTGCGTCGGGGCCCCAGAGGTCCGTCCTCCGATGCATTAATAGGACTGAATATGTGATCCTATAAAATCGTTGACTATGGGGAATTGCGAGGCGGCAACACCTACATTGTTCCAGCGGGAACAAAGAATGGCTTCGAATCTGGATCGGATGATGGCCATGTGGTGGCATTGATGTTCTCACTGTTCAACGTACATAAGATGATGAAGACTGCGATAAGGAGAGATGACACAATAAACTCACCGAACATTGAACGGTCTGTTGTCGCAAACAAGGTCAGGTGTCAGAAAGCGGAAAATGGCTTTTTGCAGACGTACACGGCAGGGAAGAGTCTCAATGTTTCTACGCCAAATCAATCAACGCCTCAAAACTTCATCCATAATACATACCATTCAAAACGGCGCGGAGGAACTTCATCTCCCGAATATCATCATACGTCGGTCTGCGCGTTGGACCCACTTTTTCCATAATTTCTTCTCTCAACCGACGCAAGATGTCCGGGTGCAAGGCCATGAAGTAAATTGCAGATGTCAGCGTCGATGCGGTCTGGAGTGTATAAGATCCCACCGTCCAACAGAAGACAAACCATACATACCGTATCTCGGCCGGCCAACAAGATGTTTAGCGTCTCGTCTTTCAAAATCTTGGTGTCTAAGATAATCGCACCGGTCAGTTGTGAAAAAGATGAGTCAAACCATGGTAATCTGCACCTGTCGTTTGTCGTACCAAGTGGTCCAGTAGCGTTGCATCTTCGAAATCCTTGTCTACGTCCGAGAGTCCCTGGGATGACTTATGCTTTGCGATCGCGTCCTTCACGATCGGCTCGAGGAATGCATTGACAACCTGCATTGGCTCACGCGTAGGATCCCGAATGAGCTCAAAAAGTGGCCATGACCCTCCAACCGTGTTCCGCATCGCCATGGCATGCTGCGCTGCATTGAATGCGGCCGCAAAGCCCAAGGCCATGTTGGAGACTTTGGACGACACCCCAGACTCGGAAACGTTGTAAGGGTATGGCAACCCGGCAGCCAACGTATCCACGCAATGTCCAAATAAGAATTCGGACGCAGAGTCAAGGGTGAAACGAGAGACGATATCCTAGCATGCCAGTGGATACATTATTAGGAAGATGTACTCAAAAGCGCGTACCTGAAAATCGACAGCGAGACCAAGACGAAACCGCTCCTTCATCAGCGAAATTACAGTCTCGGCGTGGCGATCAAAGATGTCGAAATGGCTGATTTTATCAATGCTGAAAAATGGGCGAGCCATAGAGCGATGGAGCCTAGAAACCTGTTAGCTAGTTGGCACCATTCACAGAGATTGCTAGCTCACTTCCATGTATTTCCTATCCTGCTCGTCAGAGAAGGGCACCATAATATAGAGATTGAAAGCTCACCATCAGAGTTAAAAACACCCGTTCCTAGCACGCTATCGGCGGTTTCCTTGAACTTGTTGCCTAGGAAAAGATTATACCGAACTCAGGAAGTGCATACGCAGTTCGTACCTTTAACGTAATTGTTGAAATCAGTAGCCAATATAGCCTAATGACGTATAGTTTAGGAGATGATACTCTACGAGTCCTACGGCTCACCTTGATGATATGGGGTTCCGTGGTCATCATAAAATCATCCCATAAAAACCGCATGTTGACGACAGGCCCATGAAGTTTTATTTGTTCTTGTACGGGTGCACCTGACGATCTTTCGTCAGCGCTCGTTGCGACAAGATGGATTTCGACCACTTACCTATGTAGTCCGTTTCCACCCGAGCCATAATTTTAACCAACACGTCGAAGTTTCCGGGCAAGTATCCTTGAATTCGAGGTACCAATCTTGCCCCAAGCGCTGCAGCCCCGCGGCGTTGCGAAATTTCGGTGGCGACGATGTATGTGATCAGGCTGGCCAAAACGGTAGCAATCCAGACGAGAATCGAGCCCCCCACGCCCATGAATATCCCTGCGAACCCGATAAGCCGCATCACGAGAAGAGATAAACCGTTGAGAGCCAAAATGACCGGGATCACATAGTAGCATACGAAACGTATGCCAGGCGTGAGTTGCATCGCGTCGGGCGTCTGTGAGGCCTTTCAGCAAGAATCAAAGGGGGCTATCGAACCACGTTGATGGGAACGTCAGAAGCGCTTCATTGCCGCAGCAGTTGCCACTTTAACCCACGGGCCAAGTGAAACAGTGCGTTGCACATGATATTGGGAAACTGAATGGGTGCCACCAAAGATAAGATGACGGTCCTCTGGGTCAGGCCGGGCATTGAAGCCAAGTTCGGAACTGGATTTCCAAGGTGGCAACTTCGGGAAGAGAAGGCACGGCTCCTTCCCAGCGGTCGTTTTGAGGGTGGGGGCTTCATCCTAGTAGAATTGATAATTATCCTAATAAACTAAATATAGTAATTTATTCCCACTCGCACAAATTATAACTCCGAACTTCCCGTCCATCGGACGTACTAGTTCGGCCAAGACGTGCTCTGAGACCGGCAGGCGCGATCGTTCGATAAGGCGAGTACGGCCCATGAAGCTTCTGGTAGGACTTCTCCAGCATTCGGCCTGGGCTTTCCACATCAATGCGGGTCGCTTGCATCGTTTGGGATGCATGCTGAATGGTATGGCTAGCCGAGGTACGGTGTACGAGTTTCACTCGTAACGTCGGTGCCGATTCGCCTTTCAGCCCGTTCTTAACGTCCTCAACGCCGCTGACGCGTCCGCTTTGCCTGCCGCCCGGTCGTCTGGGTGGTCTGGAGCACATGCAGGTGAGTTAAAGTCCAAGCCACATTACACACTCTACCCTCCATACACTTGTGCTGACGCTTTCTCCACCTTTCCTAGATGTCTTCAACATCACTGATTGCCATCTACGCGTGTGCTTTGTTGCTAGTGAGCTCGACTTGATCCTTAGGTGAGCACTTTTGATCCGCTCGCTCTACCCGTTTATTTACCTGTGCTGACGCATCCACCAGCAGGTGTTTCCTATCGTTGTCAACACTTCTTGATGGCTCCGACACGCCCATATTGGAGTTGGAAGCTTTGATGTTGTAGCTCGCACATGGTATCTGCCCCCCCTCAAGTTTGACGCTCGAAGTGTCGTTCTATTGCTTCG
>JBBPLP010000318.1:0-27439 GCA_038089875.1 Fistulinella prunicolor
TTGTGGATGCGACAGTTGTCCATGACAATGACACTGCGGGGACCGGGGTATGGGTTCGTGAGGGGCATCTGTATCAGGAAAAGTCAATATAATACATGGGAAATGATCAAAACGTTGTACCACATGTTCCTCCAGAAATTTCAAGAAATGTTAACTGTCTACTGGTCCTTCGATGATATCATACACAATGATACCATTCAGAGTGATAGCAGGAATGATTGAATATCTTGTTCCACGAACAAAGTACCTTTGGACACAACAGCGCACACCTCTTATCGACCTTCCATGTTGACGGGAAGACATCTGTCTATCTTTGGCAGCTTCATCGATGAAAACAAGCATGTTTGGATCTGGTGCATCTGCAGCAATGCGGTTCATGTAGATTGCACGTATCTCTTCATTTCGCTCTATAGTGGGAGCAGAAACAATCTTCCATGTGATGCGAAGATGTTGGAGTGTCCGCAAAAGAGTTGAAAGCAAAACAAATTTATGACACTTGGCCCAAATTTCATGCTGAATCTCGTCAAGGTAAATAGTACTGTGATGTTGAACAACAGCAGAAATAAAACCAACATCTGCTGAGCTGAGGATTCGACAACGCCCGAACAAGCAAGAGTATTTGTACGGGTCGGTGATGGTGCCATATTTTGAGTGGAAAGAAAGAATTTTGTAAACAAGCGACTTCTTGATGCCTAACATGTGGCAGATATCTTCGATGCTGTGGTCATCGTGGTATAAGAGTGGTACTTGAGCTTTGACGCCGAGAGGCACAAAGTGCCCTGGCATCAATGGTGGCGACTGCGAGCAGCAACGGTGCAAAAACGAACTACGCTTACTCAATCAGATGCCACCACTCAACTGCACCTGGGGTCCTTGCCTGGCTGTCTCCGAGGTGCGACTTTTCGAAATTTCCTTTCCACGAAGATATGAAAACAGCTGTAACAGGAGTCTAATTTCGTCTAATTTCGTCTAATTTGATACTTATGTGACTTAGCTGGCTCATGGCGACAAATTACATAATGGTTTCATAATGTTTTGCACGCACCCGTCGCTTGAGACGCATTGAAATAAGTTCAATTAGATGATAAGACTCATGTTAAATTACTGATGTTGAGTCGACGTGATAGTAGCATGGGTGAATGTAAACAGGGTACAGCCTAGGTAGGTTCAGTGGTCACTCACTTCGAGTGACCTGAAAGCTGCGCAGCTCGTTCTGGTACCGTTACCCGTTCCTGGTCAGCGTGTCCAATGGACAAGTGTGAGAAGTGATGCATACAGATAAGGAGCACGAGGCAAAAGCGGCGTACGGCATGTAGACGGCGACAACGTATCCTTCTTTCCATTACTTTACCACCTGGCCAGGTATGTTTCGCCTGCGATTGAGGACTAAGCCACGAAATGGTGGGTATCTGGGCGAGACATCTGAGAGTGGGATGCTGACGAGGCGGCAGAATCAGGCAGTGTTCACAGAAAGGAACCAAAATTGATCAAGATCAATGCTCGAGATGAGATATATTCGGTTGGATTCGTCGTCGATGGAAACCATATCGTGAGCGCGGGCAAAAAAGGCAAGATTCGACGTCGGAAAGTAGAGGATGGAAAGGAGGTGGGGCGGCCAATGGACGCGAGCAGTGAGGTAAACAACATGGCGGTGTCGCGAGATGGCCGGTGGATCGTGAGTGGGACGAACAGTGGCTCAGTGACGGTGTGGCATGCAGAGAGCCACAAAAAGGCGGTCGAACTCAAGGGACACCGTGACGGAGATTGGGTGCGTGCAGTTGATTTCTCTTCCGATGGAACGAGGATTGCCAGTGGATCGGACGACATGACCGTGCGCGTCTGGTCACGCACCACCGGAGAGAAGCTTCTCGGTCCCTTGGCGCACGACTACTGGATAGCTGCCGTCAAATTCTCGCCAGATTCTCTTTTCATCGCCACTGCCACATGTCGACGCGACTCGATCCGCATCTACGACGGTCTGAATGGTAGTCTCCTCGTCGACGTGCCTATTAGAGTCTGGTCATTGCTGAACCAGTCCCTCGTCTGGGATAACAGTAGCAAGCAATTATTTGTCTTGTCGAGGGGTGCCAACATTCACTGCATCGACGCCTCCACCGGTACTACACTTGCTCAGTGGCGCATTCACGACGTCAACCATCCCCAGTGCATAGCACTTGCAAATAACAATTCATTCATCATGGCCTCTAACAGCTCCTCGGTGTCATTCTGGGATGTTATGACGCACCAGCAGATTGGGCCTGTTGTCGAACATACTGGTACGATATACTCTATGGCCATCTCAACAAAATATGACCTTGTGATGGGTGGTCCTGATGGTGGAATCACCCTTCTGAACCTCCGCGACATCCTGCCCTCTCGGTACCTTGACGACGTAAGTGCAACCGCACAAAAACTTGTTGCATTTATGACACATCATTTTGTTGACCGTTCCAGACCTCCACTGAGCGTTCCATGCAACACAGCGAGGGTGATCCCGAGGAGGCCATCCACTCCCTTCACGAAGAGGGCTCGAGTGCCTTTGGTGCCACCCTGAACGTACGTTGGCATTCTATGCTGCAAAGTTTGAATTCGTTCTGATGAGACTCATATTCAACACCGTGCACTCTTGAAGCTCATCCGCGTTAGCGATCCGACGCTGGAATTGTGGCGAGACGACAAGTTATTGAAGGCCATTGAAACCTTGTCACGGGATCTAAGGAAACTCACTGACGGACGTGAACACCTGTTCGCCAACCGCGCCCTTCTCCGTGCACGCCTCCACCAATGGCGCCCAGCTATCCGAGATGCTCGAAAGGTGTCCTCAATGTCCTCTCATACGTTCGTACCCGCTGACCATCAACACAGTCCATCGCCGTCAAGCCAACAATCCTGGCTTACATCGCGATCAGCATCGTGTTCTTCGGTAAAGGAAAAATCAAACGTGCAAATAAAGAATTCAATAAACTTTTTCGCTCCTGCGACGTTTACCATATGTGGTTCATTTATCTCATCAAGGTTCGTTGTCGACGTGCACTCGCATACCTATCTATGGCGCTTATTCATTCGACCGTAGGCCATAATTATATTTACTGCCGGGCACTACGAAGAGGGTCTGCTACGTGTCGCCATCCTGATCCCTGCCTGTCCAGAGAAAGAGAGAATGCTGTGCCTTACCGTTCAGGTGATAATATTTACATGCACTGTCGAGAACGCTTCCGACGAACTTTTGTAGGCACACATGTATATGATTGCTGGTAAAGCATACATGGGGCAACATCAGTACGACATGGTTCTGAAACCACTAGACAACCTACGAGACCGCGAGCTCCCTGACTTTCCAGAACATCCGCAATTCGAGTGTCTTTTCTTGGTGAGTCACTTTATTCCTTGATCGCGATGACAGACTTCATGCTCATTCTGTCTCAAAGATATTTGGATGGACACACGACTCGGACGATCTCAGGTTCACACTTTACCAGCAACAGTGCGAGGCGTTGTATGCCCTGCAGCGGCACCAGGAAGCGGTAGAATTCCTTCGGATCGCATCGAAAGACCTCAAGACGCAGTCAGAGACGTGCGAAGCAGTAAAGGCATGGCTCCAAGGCGAGTTTCACTGTTACTGACGTGAATGTCGTGTGGATCGAGCGATTGCCTACATGCAGATTTCACGCAACGATGTGGAGCATACACGGGGGACGTAGGGGCCGACTCTGCCGTTTCCGCTGGTGCCGACTCTTCCTCCAGTTCGTAGCTGGTTCTCTAGGCCTTCCTCGTTACTTTGTCTCTCAGGTCATCTGTTCAATTATCATCATTTCCGGCAAATGTCGATTGCCCGTTCCATGAAATCGGCCATCAGTTGGTTCGGTCCCAATCCTGCCTTTTACCCATATCCTTTCATGCCAGTATCCGTAGGTACAGACGTGGTGCATTTACCATGTATTATTTTGTGGACACCATATGTAAATGCGCGAAATCCAGGGAGCATCCAAAGCATGATGACATGAACTGCTCCTCAAGAATTCGTCATTTACACAGCAGCTTACTACGATAAACCGGACAACTTGTCCTAGACCAAAACTAACCATGGCGTTCACCATATCGTCGATGGAGCTATGCCTTGATGAACGGGATTATTCAAACAAACCGTAGGCTGATGTCCATTCCATCGAGAACGGGATCTGATCTGAGGATGCTACATCAGGGTGTTCCGCTTGATTGTTGTCCATCGGACTCGCCCACGATGGTAACTAGAAAGCACCGCGTCCGGCGCAGGGGCTCAACCTACCTCGCTAGCGCAAGCTTTGCCCAATTTGCCAGGTTGCATCATGGTACGGAGTACGATGTCGAATCGAGTGGCGTTCGCGCCTTTATGGTAGGACCTAGCGAGAACAAAGCAACAAGGGGACGAGAACGATGACGGGAGAGAGGCAAGGACTCTCAAAAAGCGACATTTACTTGCCTTGAACGCACCTAGTTGACCCCGTCGTTGCCTGCCGTGCCATGGCCGCCGACGGCTTGTGAAGCGCGAGACTGTCACGATGACAGTGGGTTTCGTAACCAGCCTTCGTCATACACCAACAATATCCCGGCTGTCCTCGGGGTCATGGCAGGGTTGCTATACTTGGTGAGAACCTGAACGCAGTTGAGCTAAGAGAGCACGCCACGTGACCTCTTTAAGAGGTGGCCAACTCTATCACATTTGTAGCCCGACGTCTCCGGGATCTGCTGATATCCATTGGCTGGCTCTGACCACGATAGACAGCACCCCGAGGATGCGGAGCGACAGTATGAGGAGAGCGCTATGAAGGGGGTGGCGGCGGGATGAACAACAGTGGCCCACTAAACCTTTGATCGGAGCCACTATTTGAAGCATGGGGACATTGGAGATTATGAATGAAGATGTATAAGAACATGAAACGGGTGAAGCAGACATATCGTAGATATATATTTGGCAAGTTCCTGAAAGGTATGAACCGTCCTGGGATCCATCTATGGAAGTCCATTCTCCGCCTTGAACGACTGCAATCCATCACGCCGTCAGTAGGGGCAGCCAACAAGACGCACATGAAACGCACCTCGACCATCCGTCGTACACCCTCTTCGAGCCCGACCTTGGGTTCATACCCAAGAACACGGCGTGCCTTTTCAGTGTTGTGATAACGTGTCGCACAGCTATACCCGACCCGGTACCGCGTGAACCCTGCTTCCTTCCCTATCAACCAGGACCACGTCTCCGCCAAATATCCTATCACCATCCCAAACGACCTCGGAATTACCCATGGGGTCCTTTGTGCCCTCTTTCTCCCTTCCTCCGTCGGTGGATCGAGCGCCAGCCAAATCACCCGCATGAAGTCCCAAAAGTACACCGGTTCGCCATTGGTGATGAAGAACGCTTGACCAGCGACTTGAAGGGGATTGGTTGAAGCGACATTCAAGGCGGTATCTGAGAATTGGTCAAAGCGGTTCCGAACGATAGTGTGAGTGGGCTTGGAGGGGTCGTGTGGTGCGTTGAAGGCAGCTTCGATAGCAGTGGCATTTTCAGGAACGACGACGTATGGGCCAAGTGGACGAGCCTTGCAGGTAGGAACCCGTCGGAAGCCAGTCGTGGTAGAAACTGGCGGGAGTGCTTTGTGGAGGGACGAACGAAGGGTAGAGTCGACGAGAGTGGCATCTGTGGAACCAGAGACGGTCGACGCAGTGTCAGAAGGGGTCGAGTCCACAAGTTTGTCGGCGGCAAGGAGATGCGCTTGGGCGACGTTTCCGACGTAGGTGTAGTCGAACAAGTTGTTGTTGTCTCCGACTTGGAAATGCGTTTGCCCACGCTGGTAAACTTGGTACAGACCCACCATCATCTGGCGGTCCCCAGGGCTGCAAATGAGTAATGAGTGCTTTGGCGAGGAAAGAGAGCTGGAGCATGGCTAACCCGAATATCCCAGCGGGCCGCAGTGCGACCGTCAAAAGACCGCCTTTTCCGTTGGCCTCGAGGATGAGCGCTTCGCCTTTCGCTTTAGAGTCGTTGTAAGCATCAAATGGTTCTTCCGGGTAGGGTGCACGTTCGTCGAGGTTAATCACATCCTTTCCATCAAACACGACCCCTGCTGAACTCGTGTAAACCAGTTTTCGGACTCCAGCAGCGACAGCCGCGTTTATGACCGCCTGTGTACCGTCGACGTTGACCTTGAAGTAAACCGAGGGGTCCTTGGCACCGTGTTGAGGCGAGGCAGTGTGTATGATGCAGGTCGTGCCAGACTACGTGGGTGACGTTCATCATTCGGGTTCTCGTGGTGGTAAAGCAGTAACGCACCTTGCGGATGGCGTCGAGGACGTTCTGCTCGTTGGTGATGTCTCCCGAATAAAAAGGGACGTCATGATGTCTTTGGACAATGTCAAAGACGGAGACGACGTCGCCACGAGCGAGGAGCTGTTCAACAATGTGTCTTCCGACGAAACCGCTCCCACCGATGACGAGGTAGACGTCTCTGGGTTGAGTCGACATGCTGGTAGGGGTTAAAATTCATCGTACCACGTCGTCAATTAACAAGTTGGTCACGTGCAGGTCGTGCAATTTCTCTTTCAATCGTTTTTATCAACCCTCATCTCTACTACGTGCTTTTTGGAACTCGTTACAATTCAAGGAGTTCCTCTCCCTGCCACGAGCTTCGACCTGTACCACAACCGCATCCACGCACCGATTCAGAGAGCCGAACAATCGGACTAGTCCGAGAACTATTTCGGGCCACCTCGACCCCTGCCAGGTTCCGATCATGAATCGCAGCAACCTTGGGCATATTGTCAACGATGGCCATTTTACTGCTTAGACTTGATACCGCAACGTCAGATATATTTCGGGACTCGGGAATTAAAGCGCAGGAACAAAATCTAAGGCGAGCAAACCAAGTTCCTCTATCGCCGAATGCCTGAGAGATGTGATCGAACGCCTTTCTGTTTGTTCAGCGGGACGCGCACATACTAGTCCGTAGACTCTGACTGTCGTTCTTCATCTTTCTCCATTTTATTTCTTATGCATAATCAAACGAACCATCATGGACAACTCCTCTTGACCTGAAAGGCACTTGCATACCAGGCGACATTGGCGCACCGCGAGTAAACGACTGCGCATCCTCCTTTCCATCTATCTAATACTTGGCCGAGTATGTCTAGTCTGTCGTCAAGAAATGGTGAGTATCTGAACAAGACATCTGTAAATGAGATACTACTGACGAGCACGCAGAGTTAAGCGGAAACCCCAGCGTTAGTACTCGCCAAGAGGAAGCGCAACCGATCAAAATCGACAGTCTAAGTAGTATATGGAGTATTGCGTTCCTCGTCGATGGGATGCACTTGCTGAGCGACGAGTATGATGGCAAGATTCGACGTTGGAGAGTAGAGGATGGCAAGGAGGTTGGAGTGCCAATGGATGCGGGGAGTCATGTTAACAACATCGCCGTGTCAAGAGACGGGAAGTGGCTCGTGAGTGGGACATGGAATGGCTTACTTACGGTGTGGAATGCAGAAACGGGCGAAAAGGCGAACGTGTTCGGGGGACACAGAGGAGCAATAGGTGCGGTTGATGTCTCCCCAGATAGGACGAGCGTGGTGAGCGCTGACAAGATAGTTTGCGTTTGGTCAATCTCGACGGGCACACAACTTCTTGGTCCTTGGAAACACGACAACATCTTGGCCGCAGTCAAATTCTCGCCGGGATGGGTCCCTCATCGCCACGGCCACCTGGGAACGCGAATCGATCCGAATCTATGACACTCAGAATGGCTGTCTCCTCATCGACATGCCCTTCCAAGTCGCCTCTGGGTACAACCGTTCGCTCGCCTGGGACAATAACAGTAAACAGCTGTTTGCCTTGTCGTTCGACGTAAACATTTGCCACTCTCTCGAAGTCACCACTGGAACAACGCTTACCCGATGGCATATCCATGATGGCAAGTTTCACAATTGTATCAACCTGGCGCACAACGGCAGGTTCATTGTCGCTTCAAATGCTTCTTCCGTTTCATTCTGGGACGTCACGACATATTAGTAAATCGGGTCTATTGTCGAACACACCGAGACCGTCCAGGATGTAGCAATTTCAGAAAAAATACGACCTCGCGATAGGCAGAGACAAGCAAATTACATTTCATAGTTTTGGTGATATTATCCCACTTCACTACTTCGACGTCGTAAGTATAAGTACGTTAAAATTTAACGCTTGGGACTCCTTACTAATGACAATTTGTTTTATCGTGGACGATCCCGGCAAGGCTACAATAAATGTACGTTGGTGTTGGATACCATTCAACTTGAGTTCACTCTAACGATCTTCGTATTCTTTCCTCCAGATGATCCACGCTAGCGACACAGTACTGAATTTTGGCGAAAAGATGAGCTGTTGAAAGTAATTGAACTGCTTTCACGAGAAAGGAAAGAGAAAGGCGAACATGAACATGTGCTCGCCAATCGTACCCTTCTGCGAGCACGCATTCGTCAGTGGAACTTGGCAATCCGAGATGCTCGAAAGGTGTCATCAACCGACGTCTCATCCATTCATACCGACTGACCGTGAATGCAGTCTATCGCCGTCAAGCCAACAATTTTGGCTTATATCGCGCTCAGCATCACATTCTTTGGTCAAGGAGAACTCCGTCGTGCAAACAAGGTGTTCAATCAACTCTTTTGTCATTGCCACGTCAAACACATGTGGTTCGCCACTCGCACTGCACTCCTGTCCATGACGCTAGTAATTTGTTCGATTGTAGGCTACCATTATATTTACCTCTGGGAACTACGAAGATGGTATGCTACGTGTCGCCATTCTAATTTCACTCTGTTCAGAGTCGGATGCAACATTGCCGTGCCGTCCAGGTGACAATATACAAATGCGCCGTCGAGGATACACATCTCTGACAACATTCTACAGGTGCATATGTATGTGATTTCCGGTAAGGCATATATGAGGCAACAGCAGTACGACATGGTGCTCAAACCACTCGACAACCATCGAGATCAAGAGCTTCCCCGCATCCCAAACCATTATCAATTTGAGTGCATTTCATTGGGGAGTCGCTTTTTTGAAAGTGTGTCAGAGATTCTCATTCCGCCTCAAGATGTTTGGGTGGACGCATGACCCGGAGGGGCTCAGGTTCACACTATATCAGCAACAGTGCGAGGCATTGTATGCTCTGCAGCGGCAAGAGGAAGTGACGAAATTACTGAAATTACTCCAGATAGCATCGAAAGACCTTTGAGTGGCAATCGAAGACGAGAAAAGAAGTCAAGAAATGGCTACGAGGTGAGTATGCGTCTTACTGCAGCTATGGTATGCACATTAAGTAATGACGCACAGACTTCTCCAAACGGTGTGGAGTACCGACGGAGGACGACTTCCCTGCTGTCCGGCGCTCTAGGCGCGGCAGAGGCACTCGCTTTCTCAGGTTCCTGTTCCGATCGTAATCCTTGATAGCCAATGCATCGTCCATCGTCGATCGTCCGTCGTCCATCGTGCATTGCTAACGCCATGCTATCGTTGATCGATTTCATTGTGTCCCCACCTATGCTCTCAGATCGCTCAGTCTCCACACTCAGGATTATCTTGTGATTACCGTAACATTGACGGAGCATCCAACTTATGTACATGCCAACCTGATGGCGCTACTGTGCTACTATTCTCAAGCTGCGCAATCGATAACAGTTCGCTAGATTCGTTGGGAATACTCGTGGATTCACTCGCCCTTGGACTAGTCCAAGTGCAGATACACCTGGTTTCCCTACCAGCAAAGTAGTTTAATTCCTACACAAGATCCTTCTTCTCAACACCCTCAACGCCGTTCATGATCGCACCCACCACACCATCCGGTCTCACCACCACTTTCCTCTCTCCCTTCTCCGCCACTGGCAAGTACGCCCGGTAAGCATGCCCATGGTGGTCAACGACCACGTCCGCTTGGGTAACAACCGTCGTTACTGGCACCCTGGGGCTCATGACCACTGACCGGAGAACACGCCGAACAGCCTTGCCTCCGTCTCCAATCTATCGACAATACAACCAACCCGGGAGCATCCGGTGCCCTAACTCCCCGTACGCGCTCACCGGCTCCGGATGCGACAACTCATCGCCGCTGTCATATGGAATTGCGAGTCAATAGCACTCGGACACGTCGTTATTCTTCCGACGGCGAGTCTTATCGTCGACGTGCCATTTATTCCAAGAGTTTAGGTGGACGCACGACCCAGATGTACTCAGATTCACGTTGTATGCTCTACAGCGATACAGGTAAGCTGTGGTGTCGCTCAAGATAATATGGAAGGACCTCGAGGGGAAATCGAAGATGAGCAAAAAAGTCATGGGGCGACTACAAGGCGAGTATCCGTGTCACTGACATAACGATACATGCATCGAGAAATGATTCGCCCACAGAATTCTCGCGATGGCATGGAGCATCGATGGGCGGCGTGGTGGACGACACCGCTGCCTTTCCTGCTTTTGATTCCTTCAATTAGCGGTACTGGCCATCTGGGGCGACCTCGATACTCGTCCCCGCTCCGATCATAGTCCCCTCCAGTGAGCCCAGCATTGTCCGTGAAGGTTGCTCACACCCCTGATCGATCTGCCCTTTCCATGCCCACGCTCGCGGTTTTCTCAGTCCCGACCAAAGACCCCGCTCGCATCCTTCCCTACTCGCAACCGTAGAATGCCGACGCAGCCTATTTGTCAGCGTACCCCCACAATTATCTCCTGAGAACCATAAACGTGTAACATTCACGAAGTTTGTGTGGAGAAAACCGTGGCAGCGGAAGGAGAAACGAGGCATTGCGTACACTATGTATGTATCGCGTATACCCGTCGGATCGCACCTTTGCTTCTCACTTCAAGCATCATTGTCTCGCTGCACCCCCTGCTTCCCATGCCTGGTGATATCGAGATCAATTTCGCCATTCGTTATCGCATACAACCTCCATGGCAAAGTGGTCCAATGACCAAAAGGCTGAGGACGAGCGCCCATGAACGATTATGGTTAGTACTATGCGAGCTGATTGTTGCTAGGCAACAACGGTATCGCAAGCAGACAGACAATCTCCACACATCACCTTTCCTGCGGTCCACTACTTAGCCCAGTATGTCTGACATGTCATTGAGAAATGGCAAGTACTACCTGAACAAGATGTCTGTGGTGGAGTGCTGAAGAGAACATAGAACCGACCGGAAATTCCAGCCTCAGTCGCCAAAAAGAAGCAAAAGCGATCCAAATTGATGGTCGAGGTGCCATACGGTCCGTTGCGTTCCTCGTTGATGGGAAGCACTTGGTGAGCGGCGGAGATGAAGGCAAGATTCGACATTGGAACGTAGAAACTGGCAAGGAAGTGGGATTGCCAATGGATGCGGGCAATAATGTCTACAACATCGCGATGTCAAGGGACGGAAAGTGGCTTGTGGGTGGGTTGAGGGAGGACTTGGTCGCAGTGTGGAATGCAGAGAATGGTGAGAAGGCACTCACTTTCAATGGTCACAGGGGATCGGTGTATGTGGTGGACGTCTCTCCGGACAGGTCGACGGTGGCGAGCGGATCAGATGACTTCACCGTCCGCATCTGGTCGCTCTCAACAGGTCGACAACTCCTCGGTCCTTGGAAACACGACAACCAGTTGGCGGCAGTCAAATTCTCGCCGGATGGACGATTCATTGCAACTGCCACTTGGGATCACGAATCAATTAGAATCTACAACGTTCAGAAAGGCCGACTCATCCGACGTCTCATCGTCGACGTGCCAATCCGAGTCAACTCGGCGTTGAACTATTCCCTCGCCTGGGATCGCACTAGCAAACGACTGTTTGTTTTGTCACACGACGGAAATATTCAGTGTCTTGACATGCCCACCGGCGCATCACTTGCTCGATGGCGTATTCATGATGGCGGCTCCAATCCCAAGTGCATTGCCCTGGCTCTTAACGACACATTTATTGTGGCCTCAAACGGCTTTTCAGTTTCATTCTGGGATACCTTGACGCACCAACAGATTGGATCTGTTATTGAGCATTCGGACATCATCTGGTGTTTGGCCATCTCAGCAAAATATATCCTTGCGATGGGCGGACTCAGCAGGATCAGTTTTTATAGCCTTCTGGATATTCTTCCCTCTCATTACGTTGACGTTGTGAGTTCGAAAGAAAATTCTCTGAGGGAGATTTCTTAACAAACATCTTGTTCATTCGTCTAGGTCCAGTCTCGTCGTGCAGAGGAAGAGAGTTCGAATGTGCTTATCGCCACGCTAAACGTACGTCGGTCACTCTAACGTTATACTGGCATCCATCCTTGATGATCCTCGTATTCTACATAATCAATTCCTGTAGTTAATCCACGCTAGCTCCGCAGCGCTGGAATTTTGGCGAAAAGACAAGCTGCTGAACGCAATTGAAGTACTTTCTCAAGAAAGGAAACAGAAGGACGGACGTGAACACGTGCTCGCCAACCGTGCCCTTCTCCGAGCACGCCTCTGTCAATGGGATCCTGCAATCCGAGATGCTCGAAAGGTACCACTAGTCTCCGTCTCATCCATTCATGCCCACCGACCGCGAACGCAGTCCATCGCCATTAAACCAACAATCTTGGCTTACATCGCGATCACCATCGCATTCTTCGGTCAAGGAAAGACTGACCGTGCGGAGAACGCGTTCAATCAGCTATTCCATCGTTGCGACCTGGATAGAATTATCGAAGACATGTGGTTCATCTATCTAATCAAGGTTCGTCGCTGTCACGTACTCGTATCCTTGTCGGTGATGCTTATTCGTTTCACTAAACAGGCTATTATTATATTTACGTCTGGAAATCACGAAGACGGTATGTTGCGTGTCTCCGTTCTGATTTCGGCCTGTCTGGAGACAGACGCAACACTGTGCCGTGTCGTCCAGGTGACAATATTAGAAACGGCCTGTTGAGATTGTCTGACTATACTCTGTAGGCACATATGTATGTGATTGCTGGCAAGGAATACATGGGGAGACAGCAATACGACATGGTCCTCCAACCGCTGGACCACCTGCGGGGTCGAGAACTCCCTCAGTTCCCTGACCATCCGCAGTTCGAATGCATGTTATTGGTGAGTCTTTTTTATGTACCACGTCATATGTGCTCATTCTGTCTGAAGATCTTTGGGTGGATGCATGACTCGGACGGTCTCAGATTCACGTTATATCAACAACAATGCGAGGCATTGTATGCCCTGCACCGTCACGAGGAAGCGGCAGAATTATGCCAGATAGCATCGAATGATCTCAAGGGGAAACCAGAGACGAGAAAGGAAGTCGAGGAATGGCTGCAAGGCGAGTTTCAGTGCTTTTTACATATATAATTTGTACATTGAACGGCAATTTTGCACAGAATTCTCGTATCATTGTGTGGCAGCGACTGCCGATGCGGTGGGCTCTGATGTCGCTCCTGCTGGCGATCATTTTCCTCCCAGCTCGTAAAGCTCTACGCATGATGCGTACTTCTCGCGCGATGTCTCCTTTACAATAAGTCCAAGATTGTCCGTCGTACTTTGCTGTAGCCATCATGCTTATCGACCCGCGACCCGCTTAGTCCCTCCCTCCCTCTCAACTTGGTGAGTCGTGCTTCCAAATATTTTCCCCACATCCATTCATGCTCGCACCTGTAGATTACGGATGCTTTGTGGTTATGTTTTGCCACTTACGATTGTGTTGTGACCATTATATTCAGGCAGAATCCTGATCATCTCGGCCTGAGCTTCACCAAAGTTTGGTATGCACGGTCTGCAATCATGCCGTCTCACGAAAGGAAGACGATTGCTATTGCCACCATAGGATTGCACTTCACCTGCATCTCTGGCTTTCTGATCATAGCCGACACAGATCCAGCTCCGACTATTTGTTAGATCTCGATCCTGTCAGTCGGTTAGCCATTGGCTCACATGCGATTACATCCAAAGTTTTGCCCTGACCATACAAGACCGGCCGTACTGTCATATATAGCGTCTGAATTCAACACCTACGGAAGAATCTTGGTAAAGCACATCCCACACCCTCGGCCATGCACAACCACACCTATGACGCCGTCACGGCGCACCATAGTCACCTTCTCTCCTCTCTCCGCCAAGTACAACTGATGAGATCGCGCAGCAGCTGTTGTCACCGACACCTTTAGGCTCTGCGCGAGTATGATCACCGGTTGGATGATATCCCCAGCATACCTCTTCAACGCATCGAGGATATCTGTCGCCGATGTCGTGTCCAGAGGAAACACGAGCACGGTGTAATAGGTCTGGCCGAACACGCCAAAAGCCTCGTTTCTGGTTCCGGCCTCGCCTGTGATCTACTGCCGTCCATGACCAACGCCGCCGCTGTTCCGTCGGTGCCAACACCATCCTCTCCAAATACTCTATACATACGTGCTCACTGATTCCGCATGCGGGCGAGGCCGTGTGCATCATACAGGTCAGGCCAGATTGTGTGCAACCGGTTGTTCACATCCACCCTCGTTAGTATGTATAGTAAAGCAGTACGAAATAAACATACGTCTGGATAGCGCTATTCGACGAAACTATGTCTACAGTGTATTCCAGAAAAGAGGTTGCGGTCGTTGAGATTGAAGGTAACTTTCGAGTCGACATGGGTGAACTTGGACATCTTACAACCTTGTCTTCGAGTACCTTGATTACTGACTACCGATTTGTGCCCAATTTTCCCGTTGATCGCTATCGTATTGACACGGCACTTCCAGTGGGCCCATCATGGGGGCGAGTGTCCCTGGACGTTTATGGGTAGTCTGGTGACCAGCCCGTCTATGAGGCAAGCCGTCGATAGACGGCTTGCCTCATAGACGGGCTGGTCACCAGACTAGTTTATGGGCGTGTGAACTGAAACATTACTCCCATAAGGAGACACGTGCATACTGGGCGACATTGGCATAGTGCATTCTCCTTTCCATCGATCTAATACTTGCCCTAGTACTATGTCTGGTCTGTCATCGAAAAATGGTGAGTATCTGAGCAGGACGTCTGAAAGTGAGATACTACTAACGAGCATGCAGAGTTAAGCGGAAACCTCAACGTTAGTACTCGCCAAGAGGAAGCGAAACCGATCAAAATCGACAGTCGAAGTAGTACATGGTGTGTTTCATTCCTCGTTGACGGGATGCACTTGGTGAGCGGCCACTACGATGGCAAGATTCGACGTTGGAGAGTAGAGGATGGCAAGGAGGTTGGAGTGCCAATGGATGCGGGGAGTGTTGTTTACAGCATCGCCGTGTCAAGTGAGGGGAAGTGGCTCGTGAGTGGGACGGAGGATGGCTTAGCAACGCTGTGGAGTGCAGAGACGGACGAAAAGGTGAACGTGTTCAAGGGACACAGCGATGGAATAACTGCGGCGGATATCTCTCTGGACGGGACGAGAGTGGCGAGCGGATCGGTCGACGAGACAGTCTGCGTTTGGTCGCTCTCGACGGGCAAACAACAACTCAGTCCTTTGAAACACAACAACCAGCTGGCTGCAGTCAAATTCTCGCCAGATGGATCTCTCATAGCCACCGCCACTTTTGAACGCCAATCAATCCGCATCTACGACGCTCAGAATGGCCGTCTCATCGTCGACGTGCCAATCGAAGTCGCCTCTGGGTTCAACCGTTCGCTCGCCTGGGACAACAATAGTAAACAACTGTTTGCCTTGTCGCTCGACGGAAACATTTGCTATCTCGACGCCGCTACTGGCACAACGCTCGCTCGATGGCATATTCATGACGGCGAGCGTCCCGCGTGCATCGCCACGGCGGGCAACGGTAGGTTCATTGGCGCCTCAAACGGCTCTTCTATCTCGTTTTGGGATACCACGACACACCAGCAAATTGGGTCTGTCGTGGAACACACTGAGAAAACCGTCTGGCGCATGGCAATTTCAGCAAAATATGACCTTGCGATGGTCAGAGGCATACAAGCTACCCTTCACAGTTTAGGTGATATCCTTCCACTTCACTACGTCGACATCGTAAGTATAAGTGTGTTACAACTTCTGCTTCGGATTCCCTCTTGCTAATGACAAATTGTTTTGTCGTGGCCAACCTGAAGGCCACAATAAATGTACGTTGGTGTTGAATGCCATATAGTTGAGTTCAATCTAACGATCCTCGTATTCTCTGCGACTCCTTGCTACAGATAATCCACGCTAGCGACACAGTACTGAGGTTTTGGCGGAAGGACAAGCTATTGAATGCAATTGAACTCCTTTCACGAGAAAGGAAACAGGGGAATGATCTCGGGCATGTACTCGCCAATTGCGCCCTTCTCCGAGCGCGCCTTCGCTAGTGGGATCCAGCAACCCGAGACGCTCGAAAGGTATCATCAATCCTTGCCTCATCCATTCATACCGACTGACCATGAATACAGTCGATTGCCGTCAGGCCAACAATCTTAGCTTACATCGCGCTCAGCATCGCATTTTTTGGTCGAGGAAAAGTCCGTCGTGCAAACAAGGTGTTCAATCGACTCTTCTGTCACTGCCACGTCAATAACATGTGGTTGATATATCTCGTCAAGGTTGGCCACTCATACCGTACCCCTGTCTATGACACTAATTCATTCGATCGTAGGCCATCGTTATATTTACATCTGGGAGCTATGAAGATGGTATGCTACGTGTCGCTATGCTGATTTCGCTCTGTCCGGGGACAAGCGCAACACTGTGTCGTGCTGTCCAGGTGACTACATTACAAATAAGCTGTCGAGGACATCTCTGACAATGTTTTACAGGCACGTATGTACGCGATCTCGGGCAAGGCATACATGGGGCAACAGGAGTACGACATGGTGCTGAAACCGCTCGACAACCAACGCGATCAAGAACTTCCTTGCATCCCAAACCATCCCCAACTTGTATGCATTTCGTTGGTGAGTCGCATTTCTTTCATCGTGCTAAAGATGCTCATTCCACAAGATGTTTGGGTGGACCCATGACCCGGAGGAGCTCAGGTTCACACTGTATCGGCAACAATGCGACGCCTTGTATGCTCTGCAGCGACAAGAAGCGACGAAATTACTCCAGATAGCGTCGAAAGACCTTGAGTGGCAATCGGAGAAAAGGAAAGAAGTCAAGAAATGGCTGCGAGGTAGGTATCCGTCCAGCTACGCGTGTGATATGCACATTAAGCAATGATGCAGACTTCTCGAAACGATGTGGAGTACCAACGGAGGATGTGGTGGACGACTCCCCTGACTCCCCTGCCGTCGATGCCTCCAGTTCACCACGGCGTTCTAGGCGCGGCAGAGGCAATCGCTTTCTCAGGTTCTTATACCGATCGTGATTTTTCTGGCACTGCTATCGTCAATCAGTTTTATCGTGCCCCCACTCATACGCTCAGTTTGTTCAGTGTCCACCTCAGATGTTTTGCTCGCATGCGTTTCCACTAGCAATTTGTAGATCACTAGATCACCGACAGCGTATTTACCAGCGTATTTACCAGCGTATCACTTAGGATTATCTTGCGATCACCGTGGCAGCCCCGATGGCGCTACTAGTTCACTAGATTCATTTTGAATTTTTGTAGGCTTCCCTCATTCTTTGACTAGCCCTTGTTGCCCTACCAGTAAAACCGTTCAACTTCTCCTACACAAGAACCTTGGAAAAGTACGTCCTAACACCCTCAACGCCGTGCACGATCGCGCCCACCACACCGTCCGGTCTCACCACCACCTTCCTCTCTCCCTTTTCCGCCAAGTACGCATGGTACGCGTGCCCATTATGGTCAATGACCCCGTCCGCCTGCGCAACAACTGTCCTCACTGGCACCCGGTTCACAACCACCGACTGGATGGCGTCCCTGGGATACCTCCGTAACGTCTCATGGACATTCGTAGACGCCGCATCCGAAGTGAACACAAGCACCGTGTGATAAGTCGGGCTGAACACGTCGAACAGCTTCGTCTCTGTCTCCGATCCGCCAGCAACGACGACCAACGGCAGGGCATCCGGTGCCCTATCTCCTGCCCTTCCTCCAGCACCCCGTACGCGCTCGCCAGCTCAGCCTGCGAGAACTCGTCGAGCATTATTGGGCTCGTGCGGTAATTCACGCCGAGCATGTCGGTTCGCTTTTCATCGCGCCCTTGATCGACAGTGCGCCAATCAATTTGTTGAGATAGCGTCCAGGATAGATGGATGTCAAGAACATAACCGAGTTCGTCGAGTTCCCCACATTGCTCACGTTTACAACCTTGTCACAGTTTTCGAGTACTTCGATCACTGCGTTTCTCATTCCGTCGCTGTGGCCGATTTGTGGCCGATTTTCTCCATTGATCACCACCATGACAGCAGGGCTTCCAGTGGCATAGACATTTATAGGTATATGAACTGATGGATTACTCCGATAAGGAGACACGTGCATACCAAGACAATGGCTTACCACGATTAGCCGACTGCGCATCCTTCTTTCCATCTATCTAATACTTGGCCGAGTATGTCCAGTCTGTCATCAAGAAATGGTGAGTATCTGAACAAGACGTCTGAAAGTGAGATACCACTAACGAGCGCGCAGAGTTGAGTGGGAATCCCAGCGTTGCTCGCCAAGAGGAAGCGAAACCGATCAAAATCGACAGTCAAAGTAGTGTATGGAGTGTTGCGTTCCTCGTCGATGGGATGCACTTGGTGAGCGGCGAGTATGATGGCAAGATTCGACGTTGGAGAGTAGAGGATGGCAAGGAGGTTGGAGTGCCAATGGATGCGGGGAGTCATGTTAACAACATCGCCGTGTCAAGAGACGGGAAGTGGCTTGTGAGCGGGACATGGAATGGCTTAGCAATGGTGTGGAATGCAGAGACGGGCGAAAAGGCGAACGTGTTCAATGGACACAGCGAAGGAATAACTGCGGTTGATGTCTCTCCAGATGGGACGAGCGTGGCGAGCGGATCAGTCGACAAGACAGCCTGCGCTTGGTCGCTCTCGACGGGCAAACAACTCCTCGGTCCTTGGAAACACGAGAACACTTTGGACGCAGTCAAATTCTCGCCAGATGGATCTCTCATAGCCACGGCCACCTTTGAACACGAATCAATCCGCATCTATGACACTCAAAATGGCCATCTCATCGTCGATGTGCCAATCGAAGTCGCCTCTGGGTTCAACCGTTCGCTCGCCTGGGACAATACTAATAGCAAACAACTCTTTGCCCTGTCGCTCGACGGAAACATTCACTGTCTCGACGCCACCACTGGCGCAACGCTCGCTCGATGGCGTATACATGATGGCGCGCGTCCTCGGTGCATCGCCGTGGCAGGAAACAGCAAGTTCATTGTCGCCTCAAACGGCTCTTCTATCTCATTCTGGGACACCATGACGCACCAGCGAATTGGATCTGTCGTTGAACTCACTGAGGAGACCGTCTGGCGCATGGAAATTTCAGCTAAATACGACCTTGCGATGGTCAGAGGCATACAAGCTACCCTTCACGGTCTTGCTGATATCCTTCCACTTCACTACGTCGACATTGTAAGTATAAGTGCATTACAACTTACTGCTTGGAACTCTTATTAATAACAAATTGTTTTGTGTGGCCGACCTCAAGGCCATGATAAACGTGCGTTGGTGTTGGATGTGACACAACCTGGGTTCACTCAGATGTTCCTCGCATTCTCTTTCTAACAGATAATTCAAGCTAGCGACGCGGTACTGGAGTTTTGGCGGAAAGACAAGTTGCTGAATGCAATTGAACTGCTTTCACGCGAAAAGGAACAGAAGGATGAACTCGAGCACATCCTCGCTAATCGTGCCCTTCTCAGAGCACGCCTTTGTCAATGGGGTCCAGCAATCCGAGACGCTCGAAAGGTGTCATCCCTCCTCTTCTCATCCATTCACACCGACTGACCATGAATGCAGTCCATCGCCGTCAAGCCAACAATTTTGGCTTATATCGCGCTCAGCATCACATTATTTGGTCGAGGAGAGGCCCGCCGTGGAAACAAGGCGTTCAATCGACTCTTTTCTCGTTGCCACGTCAAACACATGTGGTTCATCTATCTTGTCAAGGTTCGCCACTCATACCGTACCCTTATCTATGACATTACTTCATACGATGGTAGGCCATCGTTATATTTACCTCCGGGAGCTACGAAGATGGTATGCTACGTGTTGCTATGCTGATTTCGCTCTGTTCGGGGACAAATGCAACGCTGTGTCGTGCTGTCCAGGTGACTACATTACAAATGAGCTGTCGAGATCTCTGATGATGTTCTACAGGCACATATGTATGCGATCTCGGGCAAGGCATACATGGGGCAACAGGAGTACGACATGGTGCTGAAACTGCTCGACAACCAGCGAAATCAAGAACTTCCTTGCATCCCAAACCATCCTCAATTTGTGTGCATTTCGTTGGTGAGTCCCATTTCTTTGATCGTGCTAGAGATGCTCATCCTGCCTCAAGATGTTTGGATGGACCCATGACCCAGAGAGGCTCAGGTTCACACTGTATCTGCAACAGTGTGAGGCTTTGTATGCTCTGCAGCGACAAGAGGAAGCGACCAAATTGCTGCAGATAGCATCGAAAGACCTTGAGGGGCAATCGAAGAAGAGAAAAGAAGTCAAGAAATGGCTACGAGGTAAGTATGCGTCCTGTTGAAGGTGTTCTATACACATTAAGCGATGACGCACAGACTTCTCGAAACGGTGTGGAGTACCGACGGAGGACGTGGTGGATGACTCCCCTGCCCCTGCCGTCGATGCCTCCAGTTCAAACAGGCCCCCTACGCGCGGCAGAGGCAATCGCTTTCTCAAGTTCCTATACCGATCGTAATCCTGCCGACACCGTGCTACCCATACTCTCAGTTCGCTCAGTCTGCACCTCAGATGTTATCTTGTGATCACCGTGACATTTACGGAGCACCAGCCCGATGGCGCTACCGTCTACTATTCTCAAATTGCGCCATCGATGACAGTTCGCTAGATTCGTTCTGAATATTCGTGCTGGCTTCCGTCATCCTTTGACTAGTCCGAGTGCAAATACACCTTGTTGCCCTACCAGCAACATAGTTCCACTCCTACACAAGAACCTTGGGCAAGTACGTCACAACACCCTCAGCTCTGTGCACGATCGCACCCACCACACCATCCGGTCCCACCACCACTTTCCTCTTCGCCAAGTACGCCTGGTAAGCATGTCCATCGTGGTCAACGACCACATCCGCTTGCGCAACAATCGTTGGCACTGGCACCCCGGGGCTCACGACCACCAACCGGATAACCTCCCTGGGATACCCCCATAGCGTCTCGAGGATATCCGTCGCGGACGCCGCATCCAAAGTGAAAGCGAACACAGTGTGATAAGTCGGGCTGAACGCGTCAAACAGCCTCATCTCCCTCTCCGATTCACCGGAAACGACGACCAACCCCGGGGCCCCGCCACAAACACGCCCTCCTCCAACACCTCGTACGCGCGCAGCGGTTCGGCCTGCGAGAATTCGTCGGGCACGATCGGGCTCGTCTGGTAATTCACGCCGAGCATGTCGGTTCTGTTTTTGAGCTTCGTCGCGGCCTCTGTAGACGACGTGCCAGTCAACTTGTTGAGATGGCCCGTCGGGATGTTGAGCATTTCGACGACGTCGGGGAGACACTCTGTGGTGCAGGAATCGAGGAGCGTCGCAGGGGAGAGACCTTTGCAGACCAGGGAAAGTTTCTGGCAGGCCAGGTTGAGCTGTCGAAACGACCCGTTAGCTTTGGAAACTACACCACGCAGAAATACTTGCTGAACGCATGTTCGCCGATCTGTCACCGAAAATATGCCCGTCTCGGGATAGGGGGAAGGGAAATCACCAGGTGCTATGTCATCCGTTGGGCGAAATCAGGCTGTTCGAAGGTCGGTTGCAGAGTAAGGACGTACTGCGAAACTGGCATTTGCGGGGTGATCATCCTCTCCCACCAAAGGAGAAATATTTCCTGGTTTCTCGGAGGAATGACAGTACAATGTTGATCACATCTTTCCCGTCAAACACATCGCCTCGATAAGTCAACTTTGGGCACCGATAGCAACGGTCGTATTTTTGGTCGCCTATGTCCCGTCGAAGCTGACCTCGAGAAAGTTGAGGCACCCTTGGTGCTATTCTGAAGCGACGCCGTGTGTCTAATGCAATTCGTGTTAGACTATGCAAGAAATGAGACATTCACGCTCTCCGCTCAGCTCGATACAGTAAAGCGGCACGAAATAAACATACCTTGTGGACCAGGTGCTCCAAGACAAGAGAATGCGGCCGTTAGGATGAAACAACCTGCGAGTCGACGCGATGGGCATGAGTAAATATGAAGATCGTATAATCGAGTACCTCGACCACCGCGTTTCTCGTTCCGTCGCTGTTGATGATTTCCGGCAATTTTGAGATCGATCTTCACGTTATCACGGCAGTGCACCACCAGTGGGTAGAGGGTAAGTGCCCATAGATATTTATGGATGTGTGAACTGATGTATCGACTCGTGACATTGGTCTACCGCGAGTGAACGACTGTGCATTTTGCTCTCCATCGATCTGATACCTCGCTCAGTATGTCTGGCCTGCCATCGCGAAATCGTGAGCACTTGAGCAAGACGTCTGAGAGTGGGATACTGACGGAGACCAGAGCCAAGCGGAAACCCGAGCTCTACTCGCCAAAAGAAAGCGGAATCGATCAAAATCGACGCTTCAGGTGGGACATGTTCAGTTGCATTCTTCATCGATGGGATGCACTTGGTGAGCGGTGGTCTCGAAGGCGATATTCAACACTCGAGAGTAAAAGATGGGAAGGAGGTGAGCACGCTAATGGATGCAGGCAGCACTATCTACAACATCGCGGCATCACAAGACGGGAAATGGCTCGCGAGTGGGACAAGGAACGGCCTAGTAGCGGTGCGGCAAAAAGTCAATCACATCCAGGGGACACGGCACTGGCGTGACTGCAGTGGACATCTCGCATGATAGCGTGACGAATCAGGAGGGAGTTTCGAGTCTATGGATGTGGGAAACAGAGTAAGGATGCTTGAGTTCCATCAATTGAAGAGGTATGTACAAGTACACGGGTGATTGGCCCCATGCAGTGCTCGCTGCTTTGTGTTCGGCAACTACGGCCCTCAGACGGGCAACACCCTCACGACTCCTTTTATGAAGCACTCACTCGAAGGCCATTTTTGCAGACGAGTCCTCGAAGTACATCATTTGGTCGGTGTTCCCGGCTTGAACCTAGTCGGCTCCACAACCATTTTGTCGGAGACTGCTGAGTTGTTATTGTGCTGGTTCGAGTAGTGTTTCCTCATTCCCAAAGGATGATGTGCGCAGCGTTGATGATAGTCGAGAAGTGCTGACCTGGCCAGTTAATGGTTTCGCCATTAGTGATGAAGAACGCTTGACCAGCAACTTGAAGGGGACTGGTTGAAGCGACATTCAAGGCAGTGTCTGAGAATTGGGGTGTAAGTGGGCTTGAAGGGGTCGTGTGGTGCGTTGAAGGCAGCCTCGATAGCAGTGGCATTCTCAGGAGGAACAACGTATGGGTCAAGTGGACGAGCCTTGAAAGTAGTGACCCATTGGAAGCCAGTCGTGGTAGAAACTGGCGGAAGTGCTTTGTGGAGGGACGAACGAAGGGCAGAGTCGACCAGAGTGGTGTCTGAGGAACCAGAGACGGTCGACAGTGTCAGAAGAGTTCGGGTCCACAAGTTTGTCGGCCGCGAGGTGGGCTTGGGCGACATTGCCGACGTTGGTGTAGCCAAATAAGTTGTTGTCGTCTCCGACCTGGAAATGCGTTTTCCCGCGCTAGTAGACTTGGTACAGACCCACCATCATTTGGCGATCTCCGGGGCTGCAAATGAGCGGTATAGTTCATGAGTGCTTGCCAAAGGACAGAGGTGAAGAACGTGGCTAACCCGAATATGCCAGCGGGCCGCAGTGCGACCGTCAAAAGACCGCCTTTTCCGTTGGCCTCAAGGACAAGCGCCTCGCCTTTCGCTTTAGAGTCGTTGTAAGCATCAAATGGTTCTTCAGGGTAGGGTGCACGTTCGTCGAGGTTAATCACATCTTTTCTGTCGAACACGACTCCTGCTGAGCTTTTCGGACCCAGCAGCGACAGCCGCGTGCATGACCGCCTGCATGCCGTCGATGTTGACCTTGAAGTAAATCGAGGAGTCCTTGGCACCGTGTTGAGGCGAGGCAGTGTGTATTCAGGTCGTGCCAGACTACGTGGGTGACGTTCATCATTCGGGTTCTCGTGGTGGTAAAGCAGTAACGCACCTTGCGGATGGCGTCGAGGACGTTCTGCTCGTTGGTGATGTCTCCCGAATAAAAAGGGATGTCATGATGTCTCTGGACAATATCAAAGACGGAGACGACGTCGCCACGAGCGAGGAGCTGTTCGACGACGAAACCGCTCCCACCGATGACGAGGTAGACGTCTTTGGATTGAGTCAAGACTCAACATGCTTGTAGGGGTAATTGGTCACGTGCATGTCACTCATGTTGTGCAATGCCTCTTTCAATCACTCTCAATCTCTATCTACGTGGTTCTTGGAACTCGTTCATTACAATTCAAGGAGCTCCTCTCCCTGCTACGAGCTTCTATCTGTACCACAACCGAATCTACGCGCTGATTCGAGAGGGATCCAAGTTTCGATCATGAATCGCAGCAACCTTGGACATATTGTCAACGATGGCCATTCCACTGCTCGATTCCGCGTCTAAAGTGTCAGATATCTTTCAGGGCTCGAGAATTAAAGCGCAGCAACAAATTTAAGGTGAACAAACTAAGGTCCTCTATCGCCGAATGCCCGAGATGGTGACTGATCTGGCGATTACGCAGGAGACGTGATCGAACACCTTTCCGTTTGTTCAATGGTGTAGACTCTGACTGTCGTTCTTCATGTTTGTCCATTTTATTTCTCATGCATAATCAAGCGAACCGTATCATGGACAGCTCCTCTTGACCTGAAAGGGACTTGGGCACACGACACGATGAGGACATCCTCCAAACACGATGAATAACTCTCATAGATCGACGTCAAGACTATGTTGAGTTCGCTGAGTTCTCCATATCCTACCATGCTCACGTCCACGTCCACGCTCGCTAACTACATCGTCTACCAATATCGCTTGTCACCAACCCACGAGCTTCCACGTTGCATCGAATTCCTCTGCGGGCGATCTGACGAGCATTCGCGACTGTTTTAAATCGTTGTTTGTGTTTTATGAGGACAGGGATCTCTAAATCCCCAATTTCGGACCTGGAACAGCCAACCTTTGGGTGCAAGCAACGCGATGGCCGTGTTTATGAGCCAACGTGAAGTCGACGTTGACCTTGTAGTGAATCAGGTCATCTTTGGCACCGTGGTGGGATGAGGCCGTATACATCGTACAGGTTATGCCAGACTATGTATGCGACCAGTCATTGACACCCGCCCTCGTTAGAATAAAGCAGTATGAAATAAACATACCGTATATTCCAGAAAAGAGGTTATGGTCGTTGAGACGAGGTCATGGTTAAGTTACTGTCTTCGATGACTTCGACCACTGCGCTTCTCGTTCTGTCGCTAGACGTTTATGGGTATGTGAATTGATGGATCTCTGATAAGGAGACACGTGCCTACCGCGAGTAAACACTGCACACCTTCCTTTCCATCATTCTAATACTTGACCGAGCATGTCTAATCTGTCGTCGGGAATTGGTGAGTATCTGAGTAAGACGTCTGAAAGTGAGATACTACTAATGGGCACGCAGAGTTAAGCGGAAGCTTCAGCGTTACTCGCCAAGAGGAAGCGCAACCAATCCAAACCGACAGTCAAAGTATTATATGGAGTATTGCGTTCCTCGTCGATGGGATGCACCTGGTGAGCGGCGACAACAGAGGCAAGATTCGACGTTGGAGAGTAGAGGATGGCAAGGAGGTGGGAGTACCAATGGATGCGGGCAGTCCTGTCGGCAACATCGTCGTGTCAAGGGACGGGAAGTGGCTCGTGAGTGGGACGCAGGATGGCTCAGTAACGGTGTGGATTGCAGAAACGGGCGAAAGGGCGAACGTGTTCAGGGGACACAGCAAAGCAATAGCTGCGATTGATGTCTCTCCAGATGGGACGAGCGTGGCGAGCGGATCAGTCGACAAGACGGTCTGCATTTGGTCGCTCTCGACGGGCAAACAACTCCTCGGTCCTTGGAAACACGACAACTTGTTGAGAGCAGTCAAATTCTCGCCAGATGGGACACTCATCGCTACTGCCACTCGGGAAGGGTCGATCCACATCTATGACACTCAGAATGGCCGTCTCCTCGTCGACGTGCCAATCCAAGTTGGCTCTGGGTACAACCGTTCGCTCGCTTGGGACAACAATAGCAAACAGCTGTTTGCCTTGTCATTCGACGAAAACATTCACTGTCTCGACGCCACCACTGGCACAACGCTCGCTCGATGGCATATACATGAAGGCGAACATCCCCATTGCATCGCCATGGCGGGTAACGGCAGGTTCATTGTCGCCTCAAACGGCTCTTCTTTCTCGTTTTGGGATACCACGACACACCAGCAAATTGGGTCTGTTGTCGAACACACCAAGACTGTCTGGCGCATGGCAATTTCAGCAAAATACGGCCTTGCGATAGGCGGAAACAATCATATTATCCTTCACAGTCTTAGTGACATCCTTCCACTTCACTACGTCAACATCGTAAGTACAAGTGCATTACAACTTACCGCTTGGAACCCCCACTAACGACAACTTCTTTTGCTTGCTCGGCCTCAAGGCCAGGATAAACGTACGTTGGTGTTGGATGTCATACAACTTGGGTTCACTCTAACGATCTTCTTATTCTCTATGATTCTTTCTACAGATAATCCACGCTAGCGACTCGGTACTGGAATTTTGGCGGAAGGACAAGCTATTGAATGCAGTCGAACTGCTTTCACAAGAAAGGGAACAGAAGGACGGTCTCGAACATGTGCTCGCCAATCGCGCCCTTCTCCGAGCTCGCCTTCGTCAGTGGAGCCCAGCAATCCGAGACGCTCGAAAGGTGTCATCAGTCCTCTTCTCATCCATTCATACCGACTGACCACATGAATGCAGTCCATTTCCGTCAAGCCAACGATTTTAGCTTACATTGCGCTCAGCATCACGTTCTTTGCTCAAGGAAAAGTCCGGCGTGCAAACAAGGTGTTCAATCGACTTTTTTCTCATTGCCACATCAAACACATGTGGTTCATCTATCTCGTCAAGGTTCGCCACTTGAACTGTACCCCTGTTCATGACACTAATCTATTCGGTCTTAGGCCATCCTTATATTTACCTCCGCAAGCTATGAAGATGGTATGCTGCGTGTTGCCATTCTCATTTCCCTCCGCCGAGGGGCAGATGCAATCTTGTGTCGGGCCGTCCAGGTGACTACATTCCAAATGCGCTGTCGATGTCTCTGACAATATTCTGCAGGCTCATATGTACGCGATTTCGGGCAAGG